>JAVTVY010024629.1:0-84821 GCA_036873755.1 Hanleya hanleyi
GCTCCAATTCGCTATCGCTCTACGGAGACTAGTTATCGACAGGCATTTTAAATCAGCACTGCACAGTGATTGGCCCATGGTATTCTCCACCCACCATGCCCCTCCATGCTTGTTTGGACGTCGGCAAAATGATACATCTTCAGAAAATTTATGACCTAGGCCTATCCCAAAGTTCACAAGATCATTATTGTTTAGCATCATCAGATAAACAAGACTAGTACGATCAGACAACATGCAGGCGAAAATACTGTATAATTGACGTAATTCGTTGTTTTCCGCGTTTCAATGGTTGATCTTCAATGCAGAATCTATGTCAACTAAATTTATAATGTCTGCTGCTTCAAACGAGTAGGCCTACAAGTACGTTCAGTTTTATTTTTTTAACAACAAAACTTGCATAATGTTAGCAACAAAAGTACATATCATAGGGCGTATGAACATAGATGGAGAAAACCATCCATGAATTGATGTGATATCTGACGGTCGTAATTCATGAATTACGACCGTCAGATATCACATCAATTCATGGATGGTTTTCTCCATCTAGTATGAACAGTACTATGTATTGAATGAAGAACAGAAATGCTGCAAATCCCCTGACCTGATCATGTACATCATGTCACGCTAAGAACCTTGGAATAAGTCATAAATTTTCCGAAGATGTACCGTCTTGCTGGACGTCGTGGTAGTCGTAGAAGTGAGGGCTTTATTTAGGAAACATACCATAATCGCTCATCGCTCATCAAATCTTACAAAGGATCTATATAATACTTGGTGGATTGGTGGCCGTAGCGCTCAAGGCCCTTTATCGCACCATAGACGAGTACTGGTCACTAGATACACACGAACAACAACAACACATATTGACATTGGTCTATTTACCGGTCTAGATTTAGACCGGTAATTCAGCCAATCAGAGAATACAAAATGCCTGTCGCTTACTAGACCCCAACGGTGCGTGTGAGTTGGGGGCTAGGTACGAGTCTAGTGGATCACGGGATAGAGCTGAGAGCTGTAAGATCCCTACATCATTTTTTTCATGTATTCAACAGGCATATCAAACCTGTATATCCTCAATCATCTGAGCATATGTACCAACTGCATGCACGGAATCAAACTGTCCGTCGTGATTACAATATGCTAGCTTGCGCCTGCGTATCACTGTAAGCAGGCTGGCACGGAATATGACCAATTCGCGGTAAGGAACACACTGTTTCTGGTATCATCCCTATGAAAACTGACTCAGTACCTTTGAACATCAAACATGAAAACTACCATCGACTTCCTCTTCGAACTGATACACTGCCATCTCACGAAACACCTTAGGTTTCCAAACCAACGATCCCTTACAAACCATATGGAAATATATCGAATTACCGATTTCTTTAACTTTTCCTAAGGCTGGAACTCGAAGAAGCATCAGAAACCCCAGAAGTATAAGTAAAATGGACTAACATGCCTTTCATACGACTCGCAAGGGGATCACTGACGGAAATCTCTTGCTCGAAACTTGCCCTTTACCAACAACACCAGGGGAATATAAGAAATCACGACCCTACAGACCAGATGATTCCTCCAGAAAATGGCCCCGGTAATTCAATCAAGTTCGCTAATGTACTATTATTGGTCTAATGTCCCCTTGGAACCTGCGACAAGCGACTACTTATTAAGCGGTCGTTCCTCAGACTATCCACTCGAAGGCAGTAGATGAATAATTACATCAGAGAACTTTGAACAATGAGCGACATAAATCAATCGGTTAGAGGCCGCCCCGCGACACTCACTTGCAAGTGCTGTATAAAACATTAAAATCATATAGAAATGTTCTGAACCTAACAATCAGCTTGATGCATAGGTGTGCAGTTAGTGAATTAAGTGACCCACGTTTGAATCATTATGCAAAACCTGGTTACTGAGTCTCTTCTCTCGAAATGTTTATATAAAATATTTATATATATGGCCGGCGTCCATAAGCCAGTCCAGTATCAAATTACATGTAAACAAAAAAAAACATACACGACTTTCAGATACAATAATGCAATAATCCGTGCAGCCTTGACCAGTGCCTTTGACGTGCACTGTTCGATATTCTTTGCAGATATTAATTTAGCAGGAGGCAGGATGCATGCGTTAAAAAGTATTTTCCAGTTTACCTTCATTCATATGCTCTATATAAATCATTTTATTAGATAAATGTGGATGTCCACCTCGCACATACCTCAGACCACCAAGGACTTGGTAGCGGATAACTACATATAGTTGTTCAGAACTGACAAGAGGTACTCGATGAGCAGCCAAAATATTATGTCAGGAAAGTAGGATCTGACAGTATAGTGGATTGAAAATCAAGAGTTCTGAAGACGGACCCAATTGAGACTGTTGATGTCTGTTGCGTTGTTTCCGCAGCAAAACTAATGTGGCGGTTTTGATCTATGGTGGAGATATTTGGTGCAACCAAACGCAACATATAAATGGGGTGGACAAACTGCCGACGTACAACTGCCTATAACACATGGAAAGTACTCATCTCTGCACTATATCCACCCATGGTATGTTTTATTTATGAACAAAAATATACATATAATGTATATATACCAATGACGCTCATGAATGAAAAGTACATTATCTACATAACGTGGAAATGAATGAACACGGGCAAAAGAATGAAACACTTCACATGTTTATCTAGTTTAAGATCTTTCAGTTGCACATTTTTCCAATGCGTAGTTCATTTGGTCTTTGGAAGTCTTCTTCGTGTTTGCTTCACAACTCCACTCTGATCATTCAAGAAATTGAATGGAATCATGCCAGAGTAAAACTAGTCTCACTGGCAGAAGACTACATTTTGAAGTCATGCTACCCTTTGTTATACTACGATGTAACACTTTGTACAATGCTATACTTTTTAAAGTAAAAACAACTTTGTAAAAGTTTCGCATCGTATATCATCCCTGCCTTCAATAGCGGAAGTTGACCTTTACTAAGTGGCTATGACGTGTAGGGGAAAACCCACATACGCATGGTTCAGTTTGAATCCGGCCGAACAACTACTTCAGTTTTGCACATGAGCGAACTACTTTTCATATGCTCTGTCCAGATAAACAGGTAAAATAATCTCCAGATAATTCTTTTTAACGCTAGGTCAACAGAGGTATTATGCAGACTTGAAAGTGATCTATCTATTTTCCTATATATGATGTCACTTCCGGCGATGTGCGGGCGGCCCCGAATCCGGTCCAAAAATCTGACTGGTGGCTGGGGTATTATTAGACCCCCAGCGAGGTGTTTGAGTAGCCTGACATACAAAATGTACTGTCTTCTGCCAGTGAGACTAGTGTTACTATGGCAGTATTCCATTCAATTTTTTCGATGGTCAGAGTGGAGCTGTGAAGCAAAAACCGAGAAGACTTCCACCCACTGAAAAGATTTTCATGTTAAGACCAACTGTGCTGGACATTGGAACAAAGTGCAACAGAAATATTTGAAATCAGATCAATAGTGAAGTCTCATTCCTGTTGCTTCCTCAACTGTTGTGTTCACTCATATCTGCGTTATAGAGAGCATTTGCTTTCTTTTCATGAGCACCATTGGTATATACACCATATATGTATATTTTCTTTCATAAATAAAACATACCATGGGTGAATATATGGCAGAGATGAAGTACCCTTCCATGTGTTATATTCATATACACAATAAATCATAACTTCAGATGATTAAATGAAGAAAACCAAAGGGGTACGTTTTTTTACTCACTCTGTAAGCATTATTTGATTCAACAGGTCGTGGTGTTGGTGGCATGGTAAAACATTGAGTTTTAATCAAACAACAGACGGGATAATTTTCAATGAAAATAGATCTGAGATTGGAAGTCTGACTTCGCATTGAAATGAAATATTAACATTGTTTTCATTCATTCCAGTCTGGACAATCCTAAACAAGGATGGAGTATGGGCATGACAGACAAACAGGCATTGCACAGACAAAAATACAGATTCATGTAAACACAGGTAAACTTTCAGCGTACAGTACCGCTCAGTGTAATGTTGGTAACATCCAGGTAACATGTTGGTACCGCGTAACAATTGTAAGCTTGATACCGTGCAGTAACCAGTCCGTACGGAATTTGTCAATAAATGACAGGTTCTCTCCAGTGACTGGTCGGTAACCGATTGGCAGCCACCATGGTCCTAAATTTGCAGTACTATGCAGTTTATACAATAAATGATATGTGTTGTAGCTGATAGATCACGTTTTGGCACTGTAGAGTTTCTGATTGGTGACCGACTTGATTACTGAACAGTACCACACAGAGATAGTTCATAACAGTAGCGTGCAGTCATCAAGAGGTACTGCTCCGACACTGTTATAATTCACCGTTATTTCACAGTAAATGTTTACAGTACAATTAATCGTAAATACATTAATCTGTAAATTGAACTGTGATATTTCAGTTGACATCAACTGGAATGGGTAAACTGCGCACGAACTTGACATAAAATTCCTGTTTTCTCTGAAAGGAGGTTGATATATTTGCACACGAAACGACCAGTTTCAGGAAACATCCGATACCTGCGTTGTACGATAGAACATTCAGAGCATTATCAGAACACGCAGTGGGAAGGACGCGAGGGCTAACTTCAATTTTCGGTCTATAATGCGGTTCGGTTTTGGTTTTATCTGACTTGGAGTTGTGCCTCACTTATCAGTTGTATATTCGTGTAATAATTCCACAGATTACTTCGTGATTATTTACGAAACTTGTGGTGACCGCATTTGACCTCACACGAAGAGCTGAAATACGCGAACGAGCAATGGCCATTTCGGCCTTCCAGTGACCTACGTTTCCGCGAAACCGATAATTGTGGACAACGGTGCCACGTAATTATATAGATCGAAGGATGCTAAGAAAACGGTAATTGATAATTACAGTGCAGCCTAATTTACAGTTGAATGCCTGTCAATAAACAGTAATGATAAAATACGGTGCAACATTTTACAGTTCAAATCCTGTTAAAAAGCGGTAATTTTAAAATACGGTGCAATGTAATTTTACAGTTGAACGTACTGGCACCTTTTCTGCCAGTACATTTAACTGTGAATTTAAGGTGTGATTTATCACAGTGTACAAGTTCCCCAGCAATCAGTAACCAATCAGTTACTGCGTGAAAGCGAGACTGGGATGCAAATCATCACTGGGATCACTTGTGGTACTTGTGATGTTTTTAGAGATACGCAGTCAGTATATTTGTCTGTGGGGCCATATGACTTCTTTTCAGTACTCCGGCATCGTTTTCCACCATCCCTTTAATGTGGCGTTTAGTGGCTTCCTGCGTAGAAATGGTCAAAGGTCCTAATATGTAGGAAATGTTATTTTCCACTACTTCTGTACAGGTTAACTTCTGTGATCGTTCTTCAAGTAAAGTCTACTTCATGTGCAAAGTAACAGTAAACCCAGATGAAAGCTTCAACCTAGATATTTTACATAGGCAGACCGTCTATTCGGCATCACCTCCAGGTCAAATATATCATTTCTCTCGTAGGACATCATGCTTTACCAGAATCACACATTCACCGTTGGCAGACCATCGTGTCGACAGGTTTTCCATTACCACTGGTCGTGCATGAAATACCAATTCCCTATCTCATGATAGACTGGGAATAGAAAACTATCATTAACTCAATGAGTCCACTTTCATGGCGGACAATATTCAGCCGCAGGTTTGAGAGACCATTCACCCAGGCAATCGCATTTCGCTGTCATTACTTATCACCCTAATAAAATAGCTTACCTTCAACCCCTCCGGGGAAGTTGAATTCCGCAGAATTGGGTCTGCTTCCAATACTGTGGATGATTTTACGGGACCGGGTTGTGACGTCATCTAGTAGAGGCATGGCCGGAGTGTAATCACTGGCCGGACTATTTGTGTCCGTGTCAGAATGATGAAGCACATATGCGTCACGTGTCGGCACAAAATCCATATCAGAGCGGTGTGCATATAATTCCGGTAGTGTATTGCTGTTGGACATTCCCGCGTCACGATTACCCGTTCCAGGTGGGTAAGCCAAGGCGTCCAGTCGATCGTGACGGGGAACCCAATCTCTCGTCCTCTGTTCTCTATATTTCATTTCGTCAGTGTAAACATCTTCGTACTGAGTATAATCTTCATAAGCGTATCTCATGTATTCCTCTTGTTTGTGAGCGAGATATTCGGTGGAGCTGTAGTTGGCTTGAGCCGTGGTGTACACATCTACAGGACGACGCCCTGCTAAAAGTTCTTGGTAGAGTCTAAAGTCATCCGGTGAATACGTGTCTTCACGAGGCAGTTCGTCCTCTAGAGGTCTGATAATACCCGTAGGTATAGGGCGAATTGGCCCTTGGTTCCTATACTGAATGGGTATATCGTCATAACTATGGTACAACGTGTCCGGTTCTCTAGTCAAACGCATCAGCTCGTGTTGCAATCTCGCCGTTTCCTCCAGCTGTCTCTTACGTTTGTTTATCTCCATTTGTAGAATATATTTCCTCTCCTCACGGTCATAACGTTCACCTTCGTCAGTGTATTGTAATTTTGGGTGGATAGTACCTCCTTCGGCAATATAGGGTTCGGATACACTTCCCAGCAAAGGGAGGCTATCGATGGAGGCAAACGTTCCTTGATCCGGTTGTAAACGATCAACAGATTTAGATTTCCCACTGTAAAACATTTTGGCATAAGCAGACGGTTTTATCTTTTTGTGCCTGGCGTTTAAGGGTTCCGATCTCGAACTCTCAGCGTCACTCTGTCCCGACTGCGAACTGTCGTCTGTTGAGTATTTTTCCAAGCGTTTCTCCGACAAGGGCTCCTCAAGTTTTGCCTGAAAAGCCGCCTCAATGTCCTTATCCTCCTTGATGGGAGAGAATTTTACGATAGAAGGATCGGAAGCCTGCCGCCTGTGTCGCGAACGACGCTGTGGGACCTGAGAAGATGGTCTCGAAGGCGACATTGACCTTTGACCTGCCCCCTTCCTAGCCACATCCGCTGATGGCCTCGCTGGGGACACTCGCCTAATTGGTGATTCAGAGCGAGTTCGATGTATAATAGCGCCCTTTCTAGGAGGTTCGGAGGGAGCGAGAGTTCTTCTCGTACCCCGATGCGTTGTCATTGGTTTTTGCATTGCTAAGACCTCCCCAATTTTAGCCAGTTTTAATTGTTCAATTTGATATTCTAATGCTTTAATTTCTTCGAGTTCTTCTAATTGTCGCCGTCTCCGTAGTGTCGCTGACTTCAACTCTTCGATAATTCTTCGTTTTAACGATTTCATCGCGGAGGTAATAGGTACACCGTATATACTCTTGAGTGAGTCAATCAATAAGTCACTATCATCTAATTCGTCTCTAAGAATAACATCGACGTCTTTCTCGACGGGAAATCGTCTCACACGACTGCCAGTTTCCGTGGGTATCCTCATCTCTGTTTGTATTATCACATGATGGCCTTCCGTCGGACATTTAGTATCTTGCTTCAAATCTCCGGTCACTCCGTTTGACTTGCAATACAATTCAGCTTCTTCTATTATTCTCTTCACTTCTTTATCAGCGGCTTCTTTAATAATACTGGCCACTTCAGTGTCTTCCCCGTTTGGCGGTCGTTGCGCAGCCACCTTTCGTTTTGAAGGGACGGGGCTTGCCTTCTTGTGCGGCGGTTTGAAAGGGGATTGCATCACGGGACTAGCACGATTTCCTTTTCGGTCTTCCTTGGCAGGAACAACAGCTCTTGAACTCTCTTTGGTAACCATTTGCGTTGTTACCGGGCTAGATCGCTGTGTCTTCTTTTCCTCCTTAGCAGCTGTACCAGCTGTTCTATCGTGTTTACCATGTATCGGCCCTGGTACTGGACTAGTGCGATGTGGTCGTTTTTCTTCTTTTACAGGGGTCGCGACTCTGCTATCCTCTCTTGCAGCCGCAGGAGGGGTGGCAACTCGGTTGTCCTGCCTAGTGGTCACGGGAGGAGTCACTGGACTAGCCCGTTGTGTCTTGCCATCGTCCTTGATTGGCGTTACGTCTCTTCTATCCCCTCTTGAAGCCACGTCAGTAGTCACTGGGCTAGCACGTCGTGGTTTTCTTTCTTCTTTTCCAGAGGGCACAACACGTTTTTCGCCCTTAGCAGCGACTGGTGGAGCCGCTGGAGTTGCCCGCTGGGCTTTTCTGTCTTCTTGAACAGGACTTCCTCTCCTAACTTCTCTTGTACCCATAGGCGCTTTCGCTGGACTAGCACGATGAAACTTTTTCTCCTCCTTTGTCGAAGAAAGGTCTGTAGCGGATGTAAATATCGTTTGTGACTTTTTATCTTCTTTCCTGACAATTGTTACCGGAGGTACAGAACTAGTCCGTTGTAGCTTTTTCGCACCTCTGCCAGATAAAGGAGCTTGGGTGCTACATGTAGCTTCTTCAAACTTATGTTGAGTTTTTATAAATTCACTTTTCTGCGAAATGAAATCGTTACTAGAAACAGCAGTCTCACTCTCAATCCCCTTCATTGGGATCCCTTCTGTGGCAACAATCTCCTCACTAGATTGAGTTTGAAGAGTAGTTTTAGGACTATCGGACGATGAGGTACTTTCCGTTGAGGGAACAGAGGGAAGCCGTCGCCTCACACGCTTGGGTTTCTCTTTAACTGGTGGAGGTTTTGGCTTCGAGTCCTGAAAAAAAATCGAGCAACAACATTCTTTAATAATTTGTGCATATAATTATCCAATTACAAGCCTCTGGTTCGTCATTCATAATTCAACCGTCGTTCATTAAAGAATATCCGCGTCCATAATCCAAAGACCTATTCCATATAACAGCATTAGCATCAAATTCAAAAAGACAATCTTAGTATACATAAACATAGACTAGTTTTAAACAAGAGCAATTAGTCAGGTTAGAGGGTGAACTATTGTTTTCTCACATAATTTAAAAAATAAGCTGTTTGTGCCAACATGCTAAATAAGACCCTGCATATATTATAGTTTGAATTCTTTGGGGCGTTATGTTGGTCAATATGACGTGAGTGTACTATCAGTAGCAGGCTCTCGGGTACCTGTTTTAAGGCTTGACTAACTTAAGACAGTTATGACCAGGTAATCATGTTTGATGCTACAGATTCACAGCATCTTGAAATGGGCTGTAATTGGTTGAATGGTGAATTGTATGAGTTTCTATGTACAGATTTTAATAGTGAGACGTGCCCCCGTAATCATTCATAATTCATTTGATTTGAACTCAAAATCTTGGCATGCTTGGAGACGTCAGATCAACCAAACAATGAAATGAGAAACTACCCACTCAGTCATGTGAAAAATATGGAGGTGAAAAAATAGATCAATGGGAACTAGTGAGAATAGTTCTTACACTATTATTTAGTTTGGGAAGCAGGTCCTTTCGTAAATATCAGAAATGTTGCAATGTGTTATATACATGTATGTGTGAAGTACATGTACATGTCATGGTTGCCACAAAGTACAATTTACTGCTTTTCTGCAAATACTGCTTTCGTCCCTGTGAAATGTATACATGTATGTATGACATATCAGAGACTGGTTCTTCAGCGATGGACTGAATAAAATAAAATAAAATAAAAAAATTGATCATTAAAAAAAGATATGTTGCCATAACAACCACCATATAAATCCGAACGAGTTCATTTTCGATAGGCTTCTTCCTCGTGACAAGCTAAGTATCTCTTGACTGAAGGAGTACTGGATATTTTTTTTCAATAAAAAAGATCATTAAAAAAATGACTATGTTGCCATAGCAACCATATTAATCATCCGAACAAGTTCATTTTCAATAGGCTTTTGACTCGGTAATTAAGTATACCAAATTTGTAATTCATCAGTGGAAACGTTTTGCAGATATCTCGCTCACGTACGGACGGACGGACCTAATGACGACAATACCCCTAAGCCAACTTTGGCCGAGGGGTAACAAAACTGATCTAAACCGTTGTCTTATCACGAGATATGTCACAAAATATCAAGCTATTGAAACAAATAATACGACCAACGACTTTCCAAAAGTTAGGCATTCAATTATACAGATTCCTCGACCGCTTATACCTTGTATCCCAACTTACCGTTCCTGTTTTTAAGTCTTCTGGCTTATCAGATCCCACTGGTTTGGCTTTGATCGGACGAGGCTGGGGGATAGGGACAGACGGTTTCTTGTCGGACATGATGGCCGGCTTGTCCATTTTGGCGGAATCCAGGAGCGACGGGAAGGTGAAGGGGGAACCGGAAGAGGTCATGTCATCTTCCTGTTCGGTCCCAGTGGAAGACGGAGATTGGGGCTTTGGAGGGGATGAGTCGGAATCTAATGGGCTTACGGGGGATGGGTAGATATGAATGTCGTGTTCTGGGGAGGAGGTTGGGGTCATTGAGCCACTCCCCGAATAATCCCTCCTCACGATCTTCCGTTCAGGCGTGACTGGGGACACCATCACTTTGTACTGGGGAGACATACTCTGTTCCTCCTCTTCGATGTGTTTTATAACCAGAGGGTTCGGTTTGGCCTTCAGATCTTTGGCGCGCTTTTTCTCGAAAGAATCCTGCTTCACAAGATATAGAGTCTGTCGATCTGATTGTGAATCTACTGATTGTTTTTGTCGTGGTTCTTTGTCATCGTCCTTGCTACTGCCGAGCTTTTCAAACATCTCCAATCGAGATGCAAAGTCCGGCATAGTGTCTTCCTGGTCTTGCTCAGTTGGTGCACCTATTTCGCCACCTATACCTACTTCTTGTGTAGAGTCTGCAGCTGGCGATGAACGCGCTAAAGAAGAAGAAAGCCAGGCTGTAAGAGCCGGGGTCTTCATTTGAGGGGGTTTCTTCTGTGTCGCTACTATTTCCGGCGTCGGTTGAGGAAGTTTTCGCCGGACCCTCGTTGGTTGAGGGGAGGTCGCCGCGGGAACAGGTGAAGCTGACGAAGGTGGGACTTGGGGTTGAGATGCAAGAGGGTTTGGAGGTATTTGTGCGGCTGATCCTTCAACATCCCCACCGCCAGCCCAGCCAGCTACATTCCCATTTATTTCTGGTATTGTTTCCATTTCTTCACTTCTACGGAATGTCACCATTTCTATTCCCCTTTCTGGAATTCGTTCTATTCTGGCGCCTTCTTCCCCAGAACTTAGACGTGACACTGAACTATAGGTAACGGTTTGCAGCGAAGGCGTCTCAAAGTTTGACGTAGCACAGAGCTCAGGAAGCTCGTATAAAACCGGAAATGATTGCCCGAATTTATCATCGTCATAACTGCCGTTATTGGAAAACGCCTCCGCCTTTTCATATAGATTGCCATTATCGATTTGACTCATGTCTTCCATATTATGATATCGTTTTAATGGAGTTATCATAAATTCGTCTTCGTCCTCCGTGGCCTCGTTACTAGCGCGCACAAGATTGAGCTCTTGATAATCATGGTCGTCGTCACCGTCAATAAATTCCACTTTTTCCACTTGATCGCTCTCCTCATCCTCCTCGATACCATTCGATACTCTCTCCATGCGCATGCGCAAAGCTTCCTGCTGAGCCAGCATATCTTCCTGTTCCGCCTCTTCTACCGAAGGTGAAACATCCAAAATTGGGGACAAATCAACAACAGGTGACCAGTCCGCCGCGGAAGGTGGCGGTCGCTGTTTCTGACGTTTGCTGTTTTGATAGTCTATAGGTTTGGTAGACGGGTCGGCTAGTTCTATATCGTCTACGTCCTCTACGTATTGGTGTTCATCGCTATAACTTGGTGACCCAGGAGACGTACTGTCCGTGCTCGTCTGAGAGTCCGGCGATAACTGATCAGTGTGATGGAGATCTCCCACTACTCTCAGATTGGTTGGACTCACGCTCATTGACGTTAAATTTGCCGTGTTTGACGCCACGGTAGCTGCGAAACTAGCCAGATCAACAACACCTATCGAATCGCGATCCTTATATTTGCGTGATTTGCTACTCCCTTCCGAATCCCCGCTCCGTTTCAACTTGGCGGGTTTGTCAAGCTGCAGCATTTCGCCCGAATGAGATGTAAACGATTCTCTCACCTCGTCTGGGGATAAGGGAGAAGGTCTCTGTGCCATATTGACACCTCCGTGTAACCTAGTGTGTTCACACATTCCGTGGTCATCCCCATATAATTCGTCTAATGAGATTTGTCTAGAAGGGGGTGACATGTCCGTGTATGAAAAGAAATGTCGTTTCTCTTTTGGCGAAACGGGAGAAGTGCTAGAGCGCCTTTTGCCTGGATAAGAGTCTTTACGTCGCGGAGAGAAGGGTGGACTTTCTAGCCCCTCCCTCCAGCTGGGACTCCGGGGAGGGCTGGGACTATAAACCCGCCGTGCTTCGTGATGACCATTCTCGGCCCGAGCAAGATTCAGAGAATGTGTCCGCGGAATGGACACGTGCATAGAGGAGGAAGGAGGAAAGTCGTCCTGGTCATCGCGTTCTTCGGCCATAGCGGACAGGCCCTCCAGTGCCCGCCGGAATTCTTCCTGATCAGGACCCCTGTCTATATCGTCTATATCCGCCTCTTCGTCAGACAACCTGGCTCCTGAGTATTCGGTATATTCCGTATCGTCGTCGTCGGACGAAGTGGCGCTGTGTGATCTGGATAAGTTCAGCGACCTCGGTCTCGGACGCCTCGGGATTCGGAAATAATCCTCGGTGTCGTCCGTAGTGGTGCTGACAATGCTCATGAGCGAGTACTCGTCACTGACGTCCTCCTGGCTAGAACCATCACCACGCACTCTCTGACACGTCAGGTCTTCCATGTCGACATCCGAGGCGAAATCGGACAAGTCCGGCTCCGAGTCGCTCTTCGTTCCTTGGCCCACCCCTGAAAGAGCAGAAAAAACAGACCATTTACATTAAAGCTTGTCCAATGTCATCACGAATCTGATTAAGTACACACTAGGAATAATAAGCAATTAAACACAAGAGGTTGGGTTGTTAGTGAGCTCATACCAGGATTTTAAACTCTTGGACAATACTTTTACCGCTGTAAAAGCATCATAACTGTCACTGTCACTTGTTTTTCAGTATATTATAAGGTATCTTGAAGTAATTACACCTCAAAAATTAATCATTGCTGGTATGTTAGCGGACATAATCTGATTGGGTCACTTTAAAATTATATATAATAGTTATTCATGGTGGAATACAACACAGAGATAAATCTACAGACATATATCTGTTGTGTGAAGCAGTCATCGCTATCTAAAAAATAACAATGCGAAAAATTGATTTACAACATCAAATACTATACACTACAACAACAACAACAACAAATAATGATGGCGGACAAATGAAGAAGGATGAGGATATTTTTAACAAATGGTCAAATTTTCAGAAAAGAAAACCCTGAAAGCAATATGAAGCCTATTCTATTGTTCACAGTCTCTCAAAGGTCCATTCACCAAGAGGTGTGTTTAATCACACGACGGTACGAGACAAAACTCAAAATATTCTTAGAAGGATAAGCGTCAATCCAAATTTGTAACACCAAATTGTAGTATGGTCTAAGATCTCTATTCGTGTGTCAACGATATAGCTGGTCCACATTTGCTTCATATCCCCAGTCTTCTAAAGATGCCCGATTTTGCTTGTAAGTAAATTGGTCGAACCAGAATGTAGCAATGTGTAGAAGACCCTCTAAACTCGCTGTCACATTTCCAGAAAACAAAACTGATTTTCTGGGATATACTGGACAGCAAAGAAGTTTTGACAGCATCCTGTATCCGGCTTACGAAATTCCAAGAAAATCCACCGAGCACTTAGCAATTAACCTGGGAGCCCATTGAAAGACAACGTCATAATGGCCAGTGAGTGAACGACTATTTTCTTTGAATCGGGATGGATTTTCACGACTAGCGTCAAGGTACTGGGCGAAATTTCAATCCTATATATCGCTGAAAATCGTTTGACCTAGAAATGTGACGTACATTTATGAACCAATCTCGTAAAAGCAGTGTTTGTCGTTGGACAGACTGTGAACAAGTTAGACTTAGCAAATATAGAAGTATATTCACCACATGGTCCCACCATTGAGAGAAGGACGCCTGTGATAGAAGATGATGGAGAACATGGGTTAATCTACTGAGTAGAAGTAGTGCCGTATAGATTCACACTTGGTGTCAGGTGAAAATACACTAAATGACGTCACTTCCTCCAAAGGTCGATGTTCGTGGTAAGAATATCCCGCAATAAATGTTTAGTTGTTTTATTATTGGATAATATCATAACTGAATGTTATTGTGTTCCGCTTACTTATAGTATTGCACGATTTATTGCTGAAAAATTGTGACAGTGGCGATGTTGTTTGCTCGAGTGCACTGCTTCACGACCATGTTATTCGTGGTGTCAGGTGAAAATACACTAAATGACGTCACTTCCTCCAAAGGTCGATGTTCGTGGTAAGAATATCCCGCATTAAATGTTTAGTTGTTTTATTATTGGATAATATCATAACTGAATGTTATTGTGTTCCGCTTACTTATAGTATTGCACGATTTATTGCTGACAAATTGTGACAGTGGCGATCTTGTGTTCTGTTCAGGACACAATCAATCGACGGTACCCACGCGACCAGCATAGACCACTGAAAAGGGTTCGTCTCGGGTTGCGTTCTCAAAAATCAATTGGATGTGCAGTGTAGTTTGGTACATTTCGCTTGAAGTGTGACGAGTGGTAACGATCAACATCAGTGCGTTGTTTCAGACTAAGATACAGGAAGCTCAGTTTTCCAGGGACGAACTGAAGCTGTTTAATCTGGGGCGTAATGGCAACAATCGATACTGTATTCTAACCTTGATAGGGTTAGTTACGCACACATTACAATTTTCCTGTCGCGAGGGAGGGTCAGTATAAAACTTGGATCTGTTTATATTGGTTCGGTTAAAATCTACATCTCGACTGCACTTTGGCGACTAAATGCGAAAGTTTGTGTCCATAAAATTACAATTACAGTGTGATGATGCTGATTAACATGTGATGAAAAAAAATGTTTTAAAATATTGTAACGAATGACAACGGACAACGGTTAAATACATTTATGGGTAAAATGGTATACAAGCTATTTAGAAGATGAGATACGCAAGGCATACATTGACTTAGCGTTATTCAGTTGACACCCTTGACTTGACGATCTCCGGCGAAGGATGAACACCTGCACCCATTGGGTGTATTGTAGTTCAGGTGGGGCCTTCTTCTATACCACGTGAGAACAACGCCCCGCGCCAAACCACTCACCAGATGTAGTTGTAGGGAAAGTGCAGAACGGGAAATATTCACGGAACTTGTTGACCTTAACCAATAAAATGATTCTATGTCCACTTACCTGTCATAAAACACTTTGTTTATGAGTGACTGTCCATGTTTAGCTTTGCAAGACATCTAAACTCGGACGCGAGAGGGGAGTAAAACTGTCCACATCGCCGCTGTGAGTTCAGTGTTTGTAGCACGTAATCGGCGCTCTGGTCGATGCAATTTAGCGGAGATGTGGACAGCTTTACTCCCCTCGTCCGAGTTTAGATGTATTGCAAAGCTAAAAATGGACAGTTACTCATAAACAAGGTGTTTTATGAATGGTAAGTACGTAGACATAGAATCGAATTATGTTATTGGTTATGGTCAACGAGTTCGGCAAATACTGCCCGTCCGGCACTTTCCCAACAACTACATCTGGTGAGTGGTTTGGCGCCGGGGCCTTGTTCTCACGTAGTAACAGACGAAGGTCCCACCGGAGCTAGGTGTATTGGAATCCTCTGATAGGCAAACTGGAGCATTGTATTTCGAACATGCATTGCCTTCCATTACGTAGTAGATTAGAAGATATTGGAAACAGATGACTGCTTCTGAGGAGATCACATCACTCTGGCTAAACACATAATCACAAAAATGTAAGCAGACATTGATTATACTGTCGATATTTGCGGTAAATATGTTACTTTAGAATAGGAGTACAGTCCCCTTTTAAAGCTAACCGCGGCGATGGAAATCGACCCCGGTAGATCATATCGCTGGCTCGATTCATCAGCCATTAACATTCATGCTACATTATGGTCGGGGGTCTCCTTGCACTCAATCAACACGTTCATGCGGAAGGCGGTGTTAATTATGTTATGACTGTGTCGCCATGTCGACTATCTTCGAGATGGGATACGTGTAGTTTACAAGACGAAGAATGAACAATAGATAGGCCTATGTGACAGTCTTGTTCTCACGGAATTGTCCGCCGAGGCGGCACATCGGATTCGCAATTACCATATCACACATTTGTGCAGGAATACCGGAATAACTTGCTAAGATGGAGTATATCGATTATCTACTCTACCTTTGAGCCTTGAATGTCCCTGGCTACTTTTTGTGTCCTCCACCACAGAGTCGTCAACAGCTTCTCGTCTTTTACCGGGTTCCTTGCCAGATGAAGGGCTACCTACCCCCGCAGCACCGAAATCTGAAGGCAGTGATGCCTGTCGTGTTATTTGAGGTTTCAGTCTCTTCTCGTCCTCCTTGATCTCGCCGTAACCGTTCGCCGACGAAGATCTTTCCAGACTCGGCCGATCGCCATTTTCCCCGTCCTAGATGAAGTAGATAACGTTTAGAAGAATATAGCTCATTCTGTGCAAAACTACCTGTAGCGCACACATTGACTATATGATATAAAAAAAACTCAAACGTGGAAACGTACTGCTCGATACAAGCAATAATACAACAAACAACAGTTATCATCATCAGACAGCTGGAGCTACAACGAATAACCTCCAGCGCTGTTGAGTTGATAATATATTGCCATACATCGATCAAACAACACAATATTGATTAGGTTGACATCCCTACCACTGCCGGAAGTGAGAGACTGTGAACTGGTCGGTGGGTCATGCTACATTAGCTGAGTAGGCCAATCATTAAAATACAAGCGTCTAGTCCGTCATTCGAATTCAGCCGTCGTCCAAGAATATTCGCGTCCGTAATCCAAAGGCCTATTCCATATTCCATATAACAGCTTTAGCACCAAATTCAAGGACAAACAATCATAGTATACCTAAACGTAGGCTAGTTTCCCGCAGGACAGAAGCGGTCAACAGGTTTCAATGATGCCGGCAAAACGATGTTCCAAAAATATCAAATCCGTATTGCTGATCAGTATTTTTAATCCATATGATTTTCGCTGTAAAGCCGTCATCTAGAGAATGATGTATCTCAGTCACGCTTTGATTGTGACTGTTCATATGAACACCATTGGGTTCTTGAGTTACATGGGTTCATTCGACCCCGGATTTTCGCCTTGGTATTTCATGATTTGACCTTATTCCAAGTTACTCAAACTTCCCTTCGGTGTAAGGCATAATCATCAAGTCTGATATCCACCGGACAACCGTACTTCATCCTGAAAATCCTGTATATATAATCACGTGACCACATTTCTTTGATAAACCTAGCTATCGACGATTAAACGTAAGTTATGAAGTAACGCACGCGGTTTAGGCGATCTTTCAGTCTTGAAAAATCTCAGTCAGCTGTTATATGTCGAATGCAGGTCCATTTACACGAATGGCGACTCCACAAACCACATCTACACCGCTCTGTATTTAGCCTTGTTACTTTTATGTCCCGCGATTGAACATGCCCAGGGCGTGTAGCTTGCTGTGCGTGCGACAGTACACCGGTGTCATTACTTCAGCAGTGTAATTTGTCGTTGTTTCCTGTCGATTCGCGTTCTCTTGATAGTTGGGCTCCGGTCTGCAATCAGGGTGCAGACATTACAAATATCGGCTCTCGTTGGACAGGTTCTGGTTCTGGGTTATGAAGACCCCAATTTTCAACACTCTCGCAGTTGCGTTCTTTCCCGTGAAGTCGGTCTCTCGTTACTATTTTCATGTGTTCGCATACTGCGTGGTATATATTTTCAGAGCAGGTATGTTTCGAAGTAGTATCTACATTTTTGTCGTGTTTTGAACAGAACTAACCCACCGGATCCTGTACAGAGAGTGAGGCATTATGGGGGTGTTTGCACACTGAATACATGGTATGACTGACAAAGACTGAGATCGGACACTTCCAGCACTGGCAGGATTCTGTCCGACTACAATACAACATGACAAGACTCACAGCACTCACTCGGCTATCCAGTCCTTCAAGGACGGGCCTCTGTTCCTGACTCGGGTGAAAGCCGTGGTACCACAAGCCCGTGCTAAGGACGAGCCGGCGACGACGCTGACATATATGGCAAACCCATTCCTGTAACTGTCAAAGTACAATAGCGATGACTAGGGGGTGGTCATACATTACAACATCATCACATCGCACAATCGTCAAATCCACAACATATCCACCTCCACATCCACAGCAAGCCACCTCCACAACCACTTCCACAAGTCACCTCCACAACCACAACAAACCACATCCATAATACCACAGTTCACATCAACGTAGTCATCATTTCGTTCGTGAATCCGACATCCAATAGACACATCGTTATTGATAATGGATTGGTTTTTTTATCGTCCATGAAGGCATATTTTCAAATTCTGAAGTACCTGATTTGTCAATTCAGATCTTCGAAAAGAAATCTGCTATTCCCATTGGCTAACTGAGATAAATGGGGAAATATTCAGCCAATCACAGAGTTTCTTATATGTTCAAGGTGTACCAATCACAGATCTAGAGTTTCTTACATTTAAAAGATCTAGGAGTCAATAGTCACACCACTTTCTTCTGATAACAGGCGTCAATTCCAACATTCGATATTTAGCCGTCGTCCATAAAAGAATTTCCGCATCAATAATCGAAATACCTACTTCATATGACAGTTAGCACCACTTCCAAATGTGTATGAAACAAAAATAATAAACACACAAGATGGTTTCCTACTAGAGAGAAGCGATCAATGACGTCTGCAAGGGGTGATGATGTACTTTACATAAAATCCTCATCACTGGTCAGTATTCTTTATCCAAATGAATTTTCAAGTCGTTTTCCAGAGTATATATCTCAGTCACGCTTTGATTGCGCGTGTTCATTAAACACCATGGAGATGTAAATCAAATGATATTCAAATAGCCGATAGCCCCGGGTTATCTTGCACGTCAGCGCCACAGCCTGAACATGTTCTGTTACAGGCGATATATGCGTAAGCCCTCTGCAGGTCCTTCTGGAATATTGTTATTGTCTCTCTTGTCCAAGAGCCGACGTGAGAGGAAACCCTGATCCGAACTCGTCCGGAAGATTGTGATTATGAAACGATCGTTCGAAACTACATGTAGCATCATTTACATGACAGTTATCAGCAATATCAGTCAAGACGTTGCTCAGTGATTTTCACTGTTTGATCTAATAATTCATCTAAGGGACTTTTGTTAACATTAATGGATGGATCAGCAGGCATGTGTTAACATTAATGGATGGATCAGCAGGCATGTGTTAACATTAATGGATGGATCAGCAGGCATGTGTTAACATTAATGGATGGATCAGCAGGCATGTGTTAACATTAATGGATGGATCAGCAGGCATGTGTGGGTTTCCGAAGTCCAGTAAGTAATCGATTCTCCACAAATACTCCAGCTCCTTTGCTCAAATACCCACGCGAGTGATTTCGTAATGTGAATATAAAGTGTTCATGGAATTAATTGCGCAGACAGGAAATGGTTCCACAGTGAGACGGATAAATATTCGTAGAAAATAAACAAAACACGTTTCAAGGAGATTGATTTCATGTACGGAATGAGATTATTTTTAGAGCTGATTGAATACATTCAGGTAATCATTGTAAAGAAGCATTTCAAAATCGGTTGAATTCCATTAGCGGCAGAAAGATGGAAGAGCTGGAACAAAACCGAGTTCCATATTAAAACTCCATATTATAGCTTTTGTGCAATCCATACTGTTACTGTCATCGATTTACAGTCCTTCATAAATATTCTCCAACACGTTTTGTTCGCCCGCTTATTTTCTTGAGGAGAAGACATCTAACATAGCCACTCATAATAATCACGGTCCATGGATGCCATAAACGCGCTTCTTGAAAAGCGAACTAACCAACAACGGCGTAGACCAGAAATTCATTCCCATGCTGGAGTACCGAATATAGAAATGTCAATACAGCCCATTCAGAGTAAATTCCCAGGGTTCGGTAAATTTCCCTCATTTAGCCGTCACCTGTTCAGAGTACACGGGTTATCTGAACATGATCGGGAATACAATACGCTACTTATCACCCATCCATCCGTGCGTGATTCAACGTTATATGTCAAGGAATATGACAAAGTCCCGGATGATGGCCGCGCGGTTATACCAGTTAATCTCCATCATATCCCTGTTGTTTATGATCTTTACGTATCAGAGACAAGCTACAGATGCTACTAAGGCAATTTTACAGATTATCCGATCGATATCAATGTTCTAATGGCAAATCGAAGTAAGGAATCTTGCTAAGTGTTTTCTTGACAAATTGCAAAAATCATCAGCTCACATACATATACATTGTGCTGGGTCTTCTAACAAATTGGAACTACTCAATGCAATATTGTGTGACGGAGCCAACAATCAAACGGAGTGACTCGAATGAATTTTCCATATCCCGCGTTTCTAGATATCACGGAAATTTGATGTTACATTTTGTAAGGTTCATTGTATTCACTCAGATATGTCCGTCAATTTTTTACAGTTTCTAAGGATTCAGTATCGGCACACGTACCTTGAAGTGGCTCGCAAGCTGGAAAAGCTGGAGATCGTGAACAATTGGAATATTTAACGTCAAGGCTATTCACTTACATGTACAGACATGGCTTGGATACCGGGATCCAGATTAAATTTCTATTCTCGGAAATATTATCATGCCAGTCAGTGTGACTCATTCTTAACAGATGTTGCATGCGTTCTACATGACAGTATCGCTCTAGATTAGGTGGTTGATCAAATCTTTGTCTGTAGTGGTCAGTTATGTTTCCACGGCAACAGAACCATTATTCATATTAGACACAACAATTTCCAATAACAGACACAAGTGTAGGCGTCAGATTCAACACAAAGGGGGTTCGTTACATTTCAGTTGTAAACTCTTGTTGAAGGCAAAGTCCCCTAAATCTTAATCTTATGTTGTACACTGCGTGGAATGGTCAAGTTTCCAATTCCGGAAACCCGCCGGAAACAGGTTTCGGTGGGTTTCCGGAATTAGAAATTGACCATTTCACACAGTGCTACCACTTAAAAGAAGAGCATAAAGAAAAACTCGTATATTGGGGAAAATATTCGGAACTTTGACAGAACGGTATAGTTCTGGCGAATCAGATTGACTCTGCAGTGTTTCTTTAGACGGTTCGTGAATCTCCGAGGAATTACCTGTGTCCTTGAGTTGTGTCCGACAATCTACCTATGTTGGAATAGTTACGGTTCTCAGATGAACTGTCATCAATCTATGTAAATTCCTTGGAACGGCAATGAGAACGAAAAGCAAATTTTTCCCCTGATATAGTGACGTTGGTAACCAATTGGAATCAAACATTGCTTGCGACTCACGTCTTAGTCATTTAATGTTCCTTGGTATGCTGGTTTTCTGCCTTTGGCGTCACTTGTTGGCGTAAAATGCCACGGTATTCTTGTCACAATGTTTTGGAACTCTTAAGTTAATATATTGTCGCCAAAGCATCTTCAAATTGAAATTATTGTAGGATATATACGGTCAGGGTGCTCGGATATGTGATCTCTAGGGTTTGAATCATGGGATTTAGGAGGCTGGGGTCTGACCACAAAATTTGTTTTTTTCACAACAATATCTCCCGGACAGCGTAATAACGCCACAGTTCCTGACGAAAAGAGGATGCTAGTACAGGCGACTTGTACCTAAGTCCAATTTAACCCAACATCCTCTTCGACTACGTCTCGTGTCGGCTCCGTATTGGCATTGTCTTGCAGCTAGTCGTTGTTGTTGTCGAGCTCAGATTCTGTTCTCCGAAGAGAGGTATGATGGTTTAAGCTCGACTCGTCGTGCCATGGAGCAATCTAGGTAAACCAAAATGGTAAATCAGGGGAATACCATAATATACCGTGATATTGTATCTGAGTTTACTGAAATTGGCCATGGAGGTGCGGTCAACAGTGATCACGGAAGGCATTTGCCATAATCTTTGGTTGATTCAAATTGCCGATCGCAATACAGTTCGTCTGATAATCTAATCTTACTTCGCAATAAAATTCCAGAAGGTCGCGTTTCAGGAATGCATACGAAGGAAACAGCATTTATTGTGTTTGCAAGGACTAACATGCAAGATACAAAATTAATGCACCTGTAGGTCACAGTCGCATGTTAGGGAATTTCCTTTATCCATTATGTGAAAACCATAGCCCATTATCTAAGCTCCTTAGATGTCAAGTTCATGGAACACTTCTGGTAGGCGACGGATCGTGTATTTGCGATCAGGGGTGTTCAAACGATACAGGAGTAGCATACCATGGCGTTTTACGCCAAAAAGTGACGTTCGGCGTGGAAACGCAGCATACCATAGAATATCGACTGATTACAAGTATTTCAATGATTTTTTAAGTTCAAAAAGAGTTCCATGACAGTTTTTTTTTAACGAAATCGTATTTCATTTGCACTGACGTTCCCAGAAAGGTGCATAGATTAACGACATTTTTTCAGAAAGGGTCCATTATTCGAATTCCAATACAGGTAGATTGTCGACCAATTCTTTGGAGATTCACGAATCGTCGAAAGAAATATACAATAATCAATCTCATTCACCAGACTTACCCTGTTCTGTCCAAGTTTTGATTTTTTTAACCATGCTCCAACCATTGTGGCCGAGACTGCAGTGAATCATTGTCGTATGAATGAGATAATGTAAAAAATAATATGGATTCCACTTGGGAATTTAGGGTTCAATCAAAAACCTGCACCCAACATGGCATCTTCAAAAAAGGATGGTGAGCATTCAACTTCTTTGCCTATATCCCTGCCGCATGTGTTACTGACTAGTCTATTGTGTTAAATGCCGTCATTTTCATCTGACGACGATACAGCTCACCAATCCCCAGTGTACGAGTTGTTACAGCGACACAGCTCACCAATTACCAATATACGAGTTGTCAGAGCATTGCCATCATAGCTCTCTAGATTTGTATCTAATACCGCTTATGCCGGTGCTAGGAGCCGTGTGGTCATGTCATCCAAGTTTCCACATGAACAGGTACAATAAAAGCGTACCTGAGATACAACACATATCACGAATCGTTAGATTCGTGGTATGTACTTTAGAATAGGTTAACCAGAAGACTATAATGTGAAGTCATGTGGCTCTGTCAGTATGTCGGCACCTCTTCTCACTTCCCTTATATGCGTTGTAACTGATTGAAATTATCTACACAAAATGAGTTCTTCGCCATGCCGATTTCTGGCAATGAAGATAAGTGCCACAAATCGCATGATAAAAGACGGGAGAAAATCTCTATCTCGGTAGGCTGAAAAGCAATTGCAAATTTGAGTTTTTCCGTCAGATAGGTGAAATTGTAGCTGTTGATGACAGTTTTGAGGGATATCCTAACTTCATTGTTCATTCTCAATTGATATAAATGTTCATTTGTCTATAAATGTACGTTTAGCGCGATGTATCAGGTGACTTCCGACAAACGAAAGGTAACGAAACCACGGTATGCATTCAATCGTCGTCCACGAAAGAATATACGCGTCAATGATAGAAATATCCTTTACATTCGATAGTAAGCGCCAACTCCAAACATGCATAGCAGGAAAAAAACACACACAAGCTGGTTTCTGGCAAGAGAGAAGCGGTCAACAGTTTGTAACGATGACAGAAAGACATTTTGATGTTCAACTCGTACATCATTATCACCGAACAGTCTTTCTTATCCAGCTTAATTTTCAAATCGTTTTTTAGTTTATAATGCATCCCAGTCAAGCTTTGATTGTGACTGTTCATCTGAAGGCCATGGAGATGTAAAACACATGGCGTTAAAAACGGCTCATAGCCAGAAGGAATTACAGCCACCATATGACGTCAAACATTGTTGTTCGGTCCTGCAATAAATAGACAATCCTCATCAAAAAAGACATATTCGAAATGAACTGGTGAAACTTGTTGAACTATGTTTGGAAATTCTGATTAAGATAAATCACCTTCTTGCAAGTTCCTATCAGTTTGTATTGATGGCAGCAAGACAAAATTAGCACCCTTTTGGCGGAAGATTCGTCACTAATTAGTATAGAATCGAACTGATTGTCGGAGATGTTCCCTTGAAATGTATTTCAGAGTCATCGAAGAACGTGTAAAATAGCTCAATCAAAAACGTCATAATCCGTACAATACAGTATCCACTGAGGAGTTTTCGGCGCTCATGGGACTATTTCACAGCAAGACTTCGTTGATTAAATAATGTCGGTAATTAACAAGGCATGTCAGGAGACATACATCTTTGTTCAGTAACACTCACTGGATGCTTTGTTTCTCGGTCTGTTTGGAATTTTCTTTACTGATGTTCATGTGAAATATTTCAAGACCATTTGCCAAAAGCATACAGTATACCCTAGATTTATAAGCTAACGTATCTCGGATATACAATCTAATGCAATATAGCTGTTAAAGGACGAATTACAAGCGTCTAGTCCGTCATTCATAATCCAGCCGTCGTCCATTAGAGAATATCCGCGTCCATAATCCAAAGACCTATTCCATTTTCCACATAACAGTATTAGCACCAAATTCAAAAAGACAGTCATAGTATACATAAACATAGGCTTGTTTCCTGCAAGAGAGAAGCGGTCAACAGTTTTCAATGATGCCGGCAAGACACCCAGCTAAACGCAATATTAGAAGGGTGGCGGAAAACGATGCCGGTGTACTGACAAGAAGTCATATGACTGCAGACATAAATATACTGACTTCATATTTCAAAACTGATCCGTGTGATTATATGCATCCCAGCTACGCTTTTACTGTAGATGTTCATTTTGATATCTTCACTGGCATGGCCACATGACCTCTATCACCAGCTTGAGCGATATTAGATACAAATATTTCAGAATCCAACCTTCAAACACTCTAAATGTGGTTGAGACCATTTCTTTATGAACACTGGGATTTCCTGGATTTCAACTTCTTCTTTATTAATTTCTTTACTCTAACCATTTCTTTACTCTAACAATATCATGTATTAAGAAATCGCTGTACTTAAACAGCTGACGATGGAGATGTGCCAAAGCTACGAGAGAAAGAAACCAGACAAAATAAATTCTTGGAATATCAGAAGTGAATAGTCAACATGACCTCAGCTCAGATGTTTCGCTACTATACCTTAAGTTCGGTTAGTTTCCGACAGTTAAAAGTGGTTTTGGACACATTGGGGGGATATGCAAGAGGTGGGAAAAATTGGCGACTAAAAAGCAACCAGATGACTACAGGAAAGCATCCCTCGGCAACTCTCATTCAGACCCGAGATTACGGTAGCCTTAGTATCTCAGCCGCGCTTTTATTGCAGTGGTTCATGTGGAGGCTATGAAGTATCCACACTGTCACTAGTACCGGCTTAAACAGAATTAAATACGCTAGGTCTGTCGTGACAGATCAGCTCAACAACTCATCTGATGTTAATGGATGAGCATCGTCGACATCTAATGGAGTGAACGCCCCAACGTGGGGTAAACCTGGTGAATGCAAGAATACCCAGAAAACTGACCTGTAATTCCGGATGTCGTACTGGTTAAATTTCCCATCAAAACAATAAATCGACATATATTTGTCGAGTGGCATGTACAGAGGGTGGGCATTGCAGAAGTGCATGTGGGCATCGAAAAGAGCAGCTTGGCAGAATTCGACTCCACTCTTGCAGTTTGTTCTCGCTGAAGGCATTTTCTGATATGATGATCGAAAGCGCGATATTTTATTTATATTTTAATTATATTCCTACATTGTGAAACACCCTGCCAGAAAATACTGGCTCGGGTGAGAATCGAACTCACGACTTAGGGGATACCGTCCCACTGCTCTACCAACTGAGCTACCGAGTCCAGTTGGGAACAGCTCGCTAATTCAATCCATTTCACAAGTACACGGCATATCGCCACGATAACAAGTGAATTTTGGATATATATTCGAAGATACAATGTTTCGACTAATAATTTCAGTCATCTTCAGGGATAAATTATAATTCAATTATATTCCTACATTGTGAAACACCCTGCCAGAAAATACTGGCTATATACTGACTCACTTTTTCTAAGGTAACTAAGGTATTTCTCTAACTGACCCTATCTGGCCAGAACGATTTACCGCAGCTAATTTCGCGCAGGAATTTCTTGGCACAAAAACTGCTCAATATGTTACAGGATATTTATACAGGTAAATAGGTACTTCGCTGCCATTTGAGGCCAAAAAAGCAAAATCATGAGAAAAAGTAAAAAAAAAAACAAAAACAAATTATGACCCCTCATAGGCGTCTTTCTTAATTTTCCCATGGTTGTTTACACTTAAGATTATGCAAACAACCTCATACTGATTATGCAAACAACCTCATACTGAGTCGGATACAAACACAGCTATAGATGCATATACGCCCATTGCCCAATTCGTTTCCATTGCCGAGTTATGTAGAAAAGATTGACAGGAGCTAAGACTCACACAGCTATTCATAAAACCCTCAAACCACGATATGTTGTTATCCTTTATGATTTTGACCCAGCAGACTAGACGATCAGTTCGGTTTACTACCATATGCACATCACAGTTACCTCATGTCTCTAGTTATATCATAGCTTATGAAGACTTTTTTATCGAAAAAAGTCAAAAACATATTTTTTAGGACTCCATGTTCCTTTGCATGTATGATTATGAAAATAGGCTTAAAATATAAGAAAAATGTAGAAAACTCACAAAATATCTGCCCTCGATGTTCCTCCGTTAACCCCAAGAATCACTCGTGAAAATAGGGATATCTTTCAGTATTATATATTCAGTAAGTCAACACGAGACATGTGAATTCCTTATGGAAAATTTCCACCATCATTGTATAATATGGCTCTTGTCCACCAAACACCAACGTTCATCGTCAGTTCCTGACCTCTACCTGGCATCAGGTGCGAGCTAATATACAAATTCCAATATCAGCTTTCGTTAGTGACACGACATTCTGAAAAGGGCATTTAATGTGATATTAATATAGGTCTTACAATAAAGTTCTAAACGTGGATCAGGTGGTTAGTTCAGCCGTCAATTAGATTTGAGGAGCAGCTCGTATCGTGAGATTAACGTTGCCCATGATTGCTGATGAAATGTGACATGGAAAATGCCGCGATTAGTCTTTTGACTGTACTTAGACCGGCTTTTTTAAACCATATCTATGAATATTAATTTTCACATTTTTGTCAACATTGTCAATTTTTGCTGCATCGGATCTTAATTTTGGAAATTAAAATCTTCAAATAGGTCTTTGACTAACAATAGCGAAGTCTTATAGTGCTCAGTTAGCCGTCATACCAAAGTCTTTCTTTTCTAGCGAAAATTACATACATTGTAGTATCTGTTACAAATCTTTTCCTGAACGGGACATTTTAAATATAACTGCTAACGGGGTACTATAATGGCCTCATTATTGTTATTTGAAGAGCTCTTTCAAGAATTCAGTTTCTAAAAGTGCCATCTGGGAAACCAAAAATTGACAAAACTTGACAACATATCTAAAATTAATTACATAAATATTCAACAAAAGCAGCCATACAAGCATGGTATTCGAAAATAAACGTTATGGTTGAGCAAGTACGTCCCATGCAATATACGGTCAGTACAAGGTTCAGCGACAGGTTCAACCCTATTTGTCCTGGGGGTGGGGAAATGATCCCCTCCCCTACCTAACTTTTCATCGCGTCTCCCAAACGAAGAAAACATGGGCACTGAAACTTTCTAACTTTTACGAAAATCTTATTGGTATCTTTTTGGCACAATTTGCATAATCCAACGTTCACAGGATCATGAGGAAATTCAAAACAGCGGCCACATAGTGTCCTCAGACACTCGTGTTTTCATTTTTCCTGTCAATTTTTTCGAATTTATCTTGCATGAAGTAATCTATTTTCCTCAAACTCATTATTCTCTATCATATTAATTCATTTTTGGGAGAAAATATCGGAAATAAAAATAAATCGGAAAATCGATTCCAAAAATAGGCGAAAAATGGCTTCCGAAAAGATTGACGTCACTGTGACATCATCATGGCGGCCATCTTGGATTCGTTTTAAATTTTCTCGTTGGGTTTGAACCACATATATAGTATGGAAAGTTTCACCCCTCTACCTAAGTGGGTAACTAAAATAAATATGATGGTCGTTATAGTCTTCCCCCAGCCTGAGACAGACCCCAAAACCGCCCAGGCTTGGTAGGATTAAGATTTGTTTTCATTAAAGAGCAATTTTTAACTTGGAACTTTGCAGTCGCTGTGGATGGAAATGGAAGCTAGTAATGGTCAAATCTGGTTAAACAGTCTATGAGAAATTCTATGAATGTCTTTGTTGGCATTATTTACATGCTAGCCAGGAAGTGAATGTAGAGTAAATGACTGGTGATATAAGTCTATATCATGTTTCGTCCTCGGGCTGTATAAAGATGTGTGCATAAATCATGTCTCCCACGAGTCGAGCTACATTTACACTCTTAAGAAGGGTTGTTATTTGAAGGGTTGCTATTCAAGAAATAAAGAGGAAGAGGTTTAAAATTTCTCAGATACACACCAGTTGGCACGAGTCCAGCAGTTTAGATTCGACGAAAATAATTAAGAGGGTCGAAATAGTCTTCCCCCAGCCTGATGCAGACCTCCAAACCGCCCAGCTTTGGTAGGATTAAGATTCGTTTTCACTAAAGAACATCTTTTAACATGGATGGAAATGGAAGCCAGGAACGGTCAAAGCTGGTTAAACAGAACACTTATATTTATTACATGCTAGCCAGGAAGTGATCGAATGTAGAGTAAAGGACTGGTGATGTGCAATTTTCATATTTCGGCCTCAGGCTGTATAAAGATGCTTGCATAAATCATATCTCCCACGAGTCGAGCTACATCTACACTCTCAAGACGGGTTGCTATCCAAAGGGTTGCTATTTAAGAAATAAAGACCGAGGAAGAGGTTTCAAATTTCTCAGATAAAGACCAGTTGGCACGAGTCCAGGCGGTTTAGACTCAAGGTCGCAGATCGAGGGCCTAAACTGCTGGACGAGTGCAAACAGGTGTTTATCCCGAAAATTTGAAACCAACTTCCGGGGACTTTAATTCGATTCGGACATGCACAATCGAATTTTTTATTACGAAATTCTATTAAATTAGCTAAAATATGTCGGTGTATGTCTTCCACATGGATCAAAAGGATTTTTTGATGAGGCGTCACTCCCCAGCTGGTCAATGCGAACATTGTTGCAAACAGCGGGAAAGTATCAATCAGCGCGCGCTCACTATAGTTACCCCCGCCGGTCGACAACATCATAGCTCCGCAGGTGTTCGTCGGTGTTAATTGGGCATTCAACACCATTTTCGGTACAACAATATAACATTGAGACGGACTGGAGGTATGCCCGAATAAGGTTTTAGTCAGTTTCTAGTGGAATTTAAAAATCGATATAGTGATTTTTCAGTGGTTGTTTGAATATTTTCGCAAAATCAAAGTCAATATACTGATACTTTGAGGTTTTATAACGACAAGACTTGTCTAATTACAGAAAATACGTGTCGTCATTCGCAACTGGAATGGGCTTGTAGTCACTCACCAACTACACTTGAAAAATGAATTTGGAGTCCCTAGCTTGAATCCTTCATAAAATATTGTAAATACTAGAATTTGACCTTGATAAAATAGGTCAAGGTCGGTTATTTTCAATGGCCTTCTAAAACAACAGGAATGACTTTAAAATGCCAGCAAGGCTAAAATCCATCTTGAGATATAGTGTCCACAAGAAAGATGAACAGACAGGCAGATGACGCCAACGACGACAAAACCATTCTGCCAAATCTGGCTGATGGGTAAAAACGATGTATGTTTCGCTTCCAACTTGCAATGAACATTTGAATTTTCTACCCCGTCCGCCCTATAACTCATGACAAGCCAACCGAAAACCATTCAAGCGATCAAAGCTCGTGAAATATCACCAAAAACCAACTCTGCTTTACAGGGTGTAGACTGCAATAGCTTCAGTCTCGTATAGGAAATGCTATTGAACAAAATCTAAATATATAGTGGCATAAGAATTCATTTTGCCAGAGAAATGTTGGCCCATTACTATCATTTATTAACAATATTATAGCAAATCACAGTCATTCTGTCTAGCAAAGTTCGAAGTAATGAAAAAAAATTACCGACGACGCAGCATTCAGGATCAAGCTGAGCAGTCATATCTGTACATTACGTGCTCAAAAACAAATAGCGCTCTGTGTTGGTTGAACCATTATGAATTGGAGCGATATAAAACCCTGTTCCGTTACATTAGGGTAGCGAAGGACAAGCAGTCCCAGTGGATCAACCTTAGAGGCTTCGCATCTGGCACGGCCGTTTTACAAACCCCTCGATGGTTGTGCAGCTTGAATTCTTGTTTGAGTGCTTCCGAGTAGGAAGTCTTAGAAATCTCAATGTCGTGATATTGAGCGATGGAGTGCAGTCTAAACCGAGTGCATCTTGGCGGCTATTTCATTCGATTTGTTGAACAAAACAGCCATTACCCCTGGAAACGTGCCAGCTTGATATATGCGGAAACCGTCTATTCAATTCCTTTAAGTGACGTAGAAATGCTGTAAGGATTCATATATTTCAGATAACAGATGCGAAAACAAACGCAATAAAACGGTATTTACGTCAGGAATGCCAGTTCGCTTTATGAACGACTTTTGGTTGATTCGGGTTATTTATTGTACTTCAAATAATATGACCATCCGGCGGCCAATATCCATTAATACGATATCTATAAATATATACTATATGTGAGATGGTTGGCAGTCTTGACATTTGTCTAACTTGTAACCAATACGTTTAACCGTTTCTCGTAATTTTAATATATGGCCAAAAGCATGACTGGAATACAAATCATCACATGGATCACTTTGGTTCTTGTGATATCTTCAGAAATATGCATTCAGTATAGCTAAGGGCTATCACATCATCGCTCTGAAATATTCGTATCTTATACCGCTCAAGTCGGTGCTAGGGGCCGTGTGGTCATGTCATTCAATATGTCCACATGAACAGTCACAATAAAAACGTGGCTGAGACACAAATCATCAGATGGATCATTTTTTCTTCCAGTGATGTTTTTGCAAATATGCAGTAGTATATTTTGCCTGTGGGGTCATATGACTTCTTGTCAGTACGCCGGCATCTTTTAATGTTGCGATTAATCTGTTTATTTCCTTGACCACTGTTCTTAAACAAACAAACGACTGGCCGTATCCGGTACATTTACAGGAATTTCTTCCTTGAGGAGATTCGGTATTGGATTCTGTCAGACTCCAGAAGCCATGGACATGGTTCTCAGATTCTAGGTGAGTATTAAGGTTTAACGTCATTTTCAACCTTGTTGCAGTCATATCACGACGATGCCTACATGTTCCAGAATTCTCGAGTGTTCACAGTTCTTACCCCGGACACTGACCAGCCCAGCCAGTACAGCACCCGGTCACCCATCCAATCTCAGATTCTATCGAAGTATTGGAAGAATACGGTCATTCCCATGCAGACGCGCTAATACGAACAAGAAACAATTTTAATCCGGTCGTGAAAATACAAAAGAACTTCTCGGCATAACTTCAGGGTGGTGGAAAACGATGCCGGTGTTCTGACAAGAAATCATATGACCCAACAGGCATATTTCTAAAAACGTCACAGGAACCAAAGTAATCCCTCTGCTGATTTGTATCCCGTGCAGCCACGCTTTTATTGTAGATTTCCATCTGGATATTTTAAATGGCATGACCATACCCCTAAAACCGGCTTACTTGAGCGGTATTAGATACTTATATTTCAGAGCGATGATGTAATAGAACTATCAAGTCATCTGATGGAAATTAATGAACTATGTGACCGCTAGATAGAAGAAACTGTCCAAACGATGGAATGGAATGCACGTTCTTATTCACTCTGTTGACTTGACAGAGATAGAATCCTCTTGCTCACACGATACTCCCATGAGCCTCGGAAATGTAACGATTGGCCATTCCTGTCACATCACACGAAAGTGCCTGTCGTGTGTATATACGTCCCATTTCAGTTACATCAAATGTTACGACCGCGGATACAACATCCAGAAAAATCTCCGCATAAATTCCACGCGCAAGGTCCAGATATTATTAGTTACACAGTCTGTCAGTGACCCAATACAGAAATATATAGGGGTCAGTATAAATTTTACTGAGGTCAGTATAAATTTTACTGACTCCATATATTTCTGTATTGGGTCGCTGACAAACCGTGTAATGAATTTATCCCACTGAATACCCTTTCTGAACACGCTAAAGTCCATAGGCAAATTCTGTGAGAACTGACTTCTTGTGAACAACTTTGGTCCAATGTTGTTGTTGCTCACGAAACAAAAAAAAACACTGCATGTGAAGTCACACATTTGCAATATTCATTAACGTTCATCATCGCTGATTACCATGAAATACAAGCTGTTCACAAAACCAATGCAATCTTATTTGGAAGTTCATCTGCTGAAGCTCACTTTTATTACAAATATTTGTTTTTAAAATGAAGCCCGAGGAGTAATCGACGAGAGGCAGCCGACGCGAGTGCTTTGAGACAGGAGCTACTGTAAATGGAGATAACCTAGTTAACCACCCCGAATTACAATCGACGGCGGTGGATGGAAAAATATCGGGCGACCATGTGACCGTGATCCCTCGTTTTCATTGGACGATTTTGTCTGAATCGGGAAAATATGGATTTCAGCGTAAAGGATGTGAGTAATCTAACTGTGATTGACACGACTCAATTCAATCCAAATAAGTGAATTCTATTTAGGGTTTCGTGTTCAACAATATATGAAACATTGAAAACACAGAACCAGAGAGATTTCATTTCTGGCACGGAACCCTCGATTCTATCGGTTCTAGTTTGTGCGCTTCCCTTTGGGAAATCTTAAGAATCTGTATGTCGTAATATGGGTTGGTGAAGTGCAGTCTGTTCCGAGTGCCTCTAGACGACAATTTCATTTGATTTGTTGAAGAAAAGACCATTACTGGTAGAAACGTGTCAGCTTGACATCTGTCGTAAAATCGTTAAGTCCACTCCTCAACTGAGCCGTTAAGGACCCATATATTCCCAAAACCTGGCGTGAACACCAACACATTTTACTCTGTGGACGTCAAGCCTGGTTTATTCCGGGGTATTTCATTGTACTCCAAGTAAACACTGTATTTAGAACGTTATACCAGAACATACGTCAAGCTAACTTATCATCTCGTACCGCGTACATAACCACGGTCACACCCAGACTCGTTAATATGATAAGGAGACAAATTTGAACCGTTCATGAAGATTTAAAAGCACTTCCTGAAATGACACGCCAAGTAAATATAATATGAATATACAATAACCGTTGTTCGCTTGACAGAGTGATGAACGGGTATTATAAAGTGTCGGTTCACAGAAAGTCATGTAATGGTATAGATAAAATTCGGCTAGTTGGAATATTTGTAAAGTTACAAAAACCTTCGTACTACGTTTTTGTAAGAAATTCACGCATTCTCATTTATTTTTCTTAGTTGCATGGATGATTTCCATCACTGACACATGGTTGCTAAAGATAATGATACGAACACAGTTAGGTTCAAAAGAATATATATGTTCTTCGATTATATTCTAACTTGACAAATTGGCAACAAACAGATGACTGAATCAGTATGACTTATCCAGTTCTTCATCTCCGAATTTAAAAAAAAGCTATGCTTGGGTGACCTTCTCCCAAAATGTAAGCAAGCAATGCTTGGGTTATCTGCTCTCTAAATCCAAACTAACAATGCTTGAGCCAACTTCTCCCTACACCTAAACCTGCTATAACTGCCTTCCAAGTCAGTTTCAGGTTCAAATTTTGCGACAAATAAAAATTCTCTTCCCACATGCAACCATTCTCACATTGTCAGAGTTGGTAATCCCATAAAATGTCGGTGTAACATCTTATAGTAGGAAGTATACAATCTGATGTTTTTAGAATGCGTATAAAAGGAAGGAAATGTTTGCCTATTGAGGGAGACAGGAACACTCGATTCCATCTTCCCTCCTTTTATAATATCACATTCAACCATAACAGCACAGAGAACGCCAGATAAATGATTTCGTACGTTCAACATGAGGCGAACCACCAGAGAGAAAGTCGTACACACACAGCGCCACCAGTTAGAATTGGGCTGATCAACTTTAATAGAACAATTATCTCTCAGGTAAAGATTCCAAATGCCAGAGACCTCAACAGGCTTCAAGCTGTGAGACTATGGCTTCTTATCTAAGTGTGAATGTGTCACGATCATACCAGTGTTGGAATTCTGATCAGGACCAGTTGGCTAATAGCGATTCTGACAATAGCGTATATCACCAGGCTCAGGAGATGATAAGGTTGGACATAGATATAATTGACCTCCCTGGACGGCAAGCAATGCGAAATGATCGATTCCGCTTACCCCTTGGGTGTTAGAAATGTAGCGCATGAACATGGACAGTATCTCACGTCCATTCCTCTCTTGATGATATGTTCAGGGGCAGAAATTTTAACAACATCCCCAGAAACTTCGTGCACGAGGGCCCCTTCAAAATCTACAGTTGAGGGAATTAGACGTAAGAAATCTACACGTGATCGACATTGATTCATTCCAATCAATTGTAATTTGTGTTCAACCATATATGAAACCTGGGACCATTAGATTGGGGACGGCGAAGGATAATAGCAAGAAGATCGATCTGAAAGGTTTCGCATCTAGCAGGGTCGCTTTTTAACCCTCGGTACGCTGCTTTTGTCTCTTGTTTGAGCGTTTCCGGTTGGGAAGTCTTAGGAATGCCGGAATTCCGGTTGATGGAGTGCAGTCTGCCCAGAGTTCTTCTTGACGACTATGTCGTTTGATTTGTTGAACAAAACCACCATTATCCGTGGAAACATGCCAGATTGACATCATCGGCTGACTCGTCAATTCAACTCCTTGAACTGACGTCAAACCAATTAAAGGATTCATATATTTCCAAAACCGAAAGTAAAAATCCAGTTCGCATTATGACAGTATTTTGGGTTTTTGGGGGTTACTCAGTGACCCCTAAATCTAAACTAGCAATAATTGTGTCACCTTTCCTCTAAGTCTAAACCAGCATAAATTGAGTCACCTGCTCCTCAAATCTAAACCAGGAATAATTGAGTCACCTTCTCTCTAGGTCTAAAGCAGCAATAATTGGGTCACATTCTCCCTAAATCTATACAAGCAATAACTGTGTCAATAGGTCTAAACCAGGAATAATTGGGTCAACTTCTCCCTGAGTCTAAACCAGCAATAATTAGGTCACCTGCTCCCTATACCTAAACAGCAATAACTGCCTTCTGTGTCATTTTCAGGCTATATTTTGCGATAAACAAAAATTCTCTTTTCACATAAAACACCATTGAGATATTTACCTGCGAGACATATCTTCCATTTTGGTGTAATGTCACATTCAAACCCCTTTGCAAAACTGGAAAAGACCTGTCCACCATAACAGCGCAGCGGACGCCACTTCAATGAATTCTTTCGTTCAGAATAACGTGAACCACCGGAGAGAAAATATAATCCACACAGCAAGACCAAATGGAATTGGATAAACCGACCTTGATTGAACAATTATCTCTGAGATGAAGATTCCAAATGCGACAGACCTCAGCAGGCTTTATAAAGCTATGGATAACATGGATCTTATTTCATTTAAGTGTAAATTTGTCACGATCGTTCTAATATTGGGATTCAGGTCAGAATCAATGGGCTAATGGTGATTCTGGCTGTAACATCATCACCAGACTCGCGAGGTCGTCCAAGGATGGACATGGATATAACTGATCTCCCTTGACAGCAAGCAATGATAATTTATACATTACAGTCACTTGATAACTCAGTGGCAAAGTAGCAACTGGCCATGTACAGTATTTCACAATCCTCCCCTCGTGTATGTGAATGTTTGAAGAAATTTGTCTGGAACAGGACGTTTACTTAACTCGAATATTGAAAACAAAACTTTTCTCATACACTATTTTCTATATTAGTGAGTGAGTGAGTGAGTAGGATTTAACGCCGTTTTCCACATTTTTTCAGTCATATCACGACGGTGCGTACATGTTCCAGAACACGAGTGTCCACAGTTCCTATTATCCTGGACACTGATCAGCTCAGCCAGTACAGCACCCGGTCACCCATCCAAGTATTTGACCGAGCTCAACGTTGCTTAACTTCGGTGATCTGACGAGAACCAATGTTCCCAACGTGATATGCCGTACTGTACTGATGATCTATGTACCTTTTGTAGAGAATGTCCAGAGTCGCTAGTACATTTACTATGGGCACGCAAGCATGCCACAGCACTATGGATAAGCTTTCAATCGTGGGTATGGGAAAGACGGGGATCAGATTGGATGTAACGTTACAAAGGTTCTGTTTGAATGTAATCAATCGCCTCAAACAAAAGTTATTAATGCAGTGCTGACCATGATAGAATATTATATCTAGGTAGAAAGGACAAAGGGACAATTAGTATATATACACAATCGGTTAAACGGGAATTATTCTATTGAAAGATATATTGCTGGCACAAACTGCAAGTGGAAAAAACATTCTTCTATGTGGATATGCATCCAATCCCAGTGAACTTGGATGATATGATGAGTATAGAGGGAGAAAATCTGGGGAAAAACATACAAACTTCGTGCGCAATGACTCATTCAAATATGAGTTTGGGGGTAATACTTCTACGCGTGAAAGACCTATTTGACAGTTATAGCACCAATTCCAAATTTGCAAGAGAGAAGCAGACAACAGTTGAAAAACACTTGGTTCCATTAGGTTAGGGGCAGCGAATGACAAGACGATATCGATCAACCAAACAGGGTTCGCATCTGTCATGTGTTGATTTTTGTTCTAGTTTGAGCGCTTCCGGTTGCGAAGTCCTAGGAACCTCTATGGTCTGATAAAGTGCAGTCTGTTCCGAGTGCTTCTAGATGACTATTCCATTTGATTTGTTGCACAAAACCACCATTACCCGTGGAAACATGACAGATTGACATCATCCGCTGACTCGTCAATTCATCTCCTCAAACTGACGGCGAAACACTGAAAGGATCCATATATTTCAAAACCAGACGTAAAAACTAACGCCATAAAACGGTATTTTCGTCAAGCAAATATACGCGTTCGCATTAAGAGCATATTTGGTTCGTTCGGGTCCGTCCAGGAAATAAGTGTATTTTAGTACACTATACCATAAACATACGCGCAGCTAACCTATCATCTCGTAGAGTTCCAAATGTGCCATAATGTACGACAATTCCGTGGCTACTATACATCCAGTATATAGGAAAATCTATATTTCTCTGGTCATAATCTCGCGACATCCAAGTTACGTAATGATGGGTGGCCATCTGGAACCTACACCTTTAATATACGTTTATATGAGAATGTCGCGGTTCGGGTTCTGCTAGAATACATTCGTACTTGAACCGGAAAGATCTGTCAAAAAATCAAAGAGTATTTAAAGATTCCATTTACACGACAACTCATTGGGCGCTAGAAAAATAGAAACTGACAAATCTTTCTGAGTGTTTATGGGCAATGTGAACATTCTTGTTGTGTGTATACATCCAATCTCAGTAAACTCAGCGGATATTATCACGGATAGAATATCTAAATCATCTTGGATAAGAATACTGGATTTGATATATTTGGAACATCATGGTGTCTTGCCAGCATCATTGAAAACTGTTGACCGCTTCTCTCTTGCAGGAAAGAAGCCAATGTGTATTTATACTGTGATTTTAAAAAAAATTGGTGCTAAATACTGTTATGTGAATTAGGTATTTGGATTATGGACGCGGAGATTCTTTAATGGAAGACGGTTAATATTGAATGACGGAATAGGCGCTTGTATCTGACAACATCCCCATACGGTCTTCAGGCGTAAAGTCTCCAAAATCTGTATTTCAAAGAAACTGACAAGCATGACAAGGGAAATGTTCATATGATTAGTCTGGATATAGATAATTCAGTCTTTCATATACTGTGGTGGTCTCTTTTCACGGAACGTTTGTTCAGCGCAGACATGTGACTGTTTGATGAAATTTGTCTGGAACAGGGCGTTCCGCAAATAGGACAAATATAGATCATCACTATTCGTGCTAAGTTTTATCAAACGAGTATGATAAGAAAAAAAGATTTCTGATCACGAGTATGATAATTCATTTCTCACATCACAATATCTTTGCAAATAAATGTCGAAACAGAATCGAAACCTACTGAGAACAAGTAACGGTATGATACAGCTTCTGTATCACATTGCTTTTAGTCGTTGTCATGTGAAAAATGGCGATTCCGTAACCGCGTTAAGAACTGTCCTAATTCGACAATTTCGAAGCGCTTGAAATGAAGTGCAGTTAATCGTGACACTGAACGGAATTCTCTGGGTAATCTCCGTTATAGGGTGCGGAATGATAAATATCTGCAGCCGCTCCATCGACTTATCGGTCTGTCCACAACATGCTCAGTAAAATGAATATTAGTTCCTATACAGTCAACGTTACTACTTTATTACCTGTACATAACCAGATTGTGTAGGAATGGATTGAGGACAAACTGTGGAACGGAAACATTGATGAGTGAAAGCAACTACACCGAATAAAAAAGGCCTTTTTATTTAGGCTCATTAAACTTCATAGTTTGTTCATCCATTTGCGTACACTTCTCCATCCATAAGATGGCTTGCGAATCGTGTGTCTCCATTATCGCGGACCGATATCCGGTACTTTACCGTATTCTGTTCGGCCTTCATCCGGCGGAGAACAGACTCGAGAAATCTGATAAATTACAGGTGTTCATACCGCTTCGGAAACAGATATTGCCTGGGCTTACAAAATTTATAGGTATGAATAACTTTCGTATCATCCATGAGGTGTGGTAGATCTGTAATTTTGAACAAGGAGGATATCACATGATTGGAAAATGGCGGGTTACGTTGGGGTTACGTCGGTAGAATTTAGCTGATTGGCTGACGAAGTCACGTGGTATTGATTTCTGGAAATTCCCTCTTGCAGTTGCCGAAAGTAGGCTGAAAAATGGATGCACACGATCCCAGGGTCAGTCTTACCGCGTATAGATGACCCAGATGGTTACAGGTTGTTTGTTTATCATCACCGCTCGCCCCTGATTTTCTCGCCGCCCCGAACATTTTTTTACATTTTCTGTGACGTCTACGGCAACATTTGCCAAGCAACATGTGCCGACAGGCATGGAAAATCCCGATTCCAGTTAAAATTCAGATCAGCAAGATGATCTATTGGCCGTTGGCCATTGGCTGTTGTCCTCAATAGACATGGATTTTACATTTGTCACGTAGCCCGCTTATCTTCGTCTCTCGGCTGGCATTCGTGAATATTCATGCTACAGCAAGCCATTTGTACTTTTAGAAAATCTGACGGCGTCCCCGAGCTGTGTGAACAATGAACAATAAAAAAGGTTATGTACAGTCATAAAGTCTGGCTCTCAATATATTGGAAAGCTTTATTTATTTTCTCGGGCAGAGTGGATAGGTTATACATGTTTCATGGACGTTTGCGATATATCATCAAGAGCAGACGACATACGAACACGCATCCTCACAGCAAAGCATATAACTTTCCGTGTCATGACCTTAGCAAAAAGCTCTCTCGTGGCTAATGGAACTGTGGTACTACATCATACATCTATATATTCTAGTATGATTAACGACCTAATGGTATAATCTGGTAAAATGGCAGGATAACAAATGGATAAAGTGATGTTGTCCATCCTGTCATAAATAGTTAATCTCGCTCTCTGAAGAAGTGGTAGAATGATTCCAAAATAGCCCCGAGAAACAGGCAACGTTAAAAGGTCATCGATTTATTCATTGATGTGAAAGCAATATCGAACACCTTACATATACTCTCGTGAGGAGGCCTCTCTGAAATAGTAACCAGTTGCAAACATGACGACAATTAATGGCCATCCAACTAGTCAAAACATAAAATCTAGGTGGCCGAGTGGTCTAAGGCGCTTCACTGACCCGGTGGATAAGAGTGTCCGGTTCCTATCGGACACTTTTCTTCAAGGAAGTGTCCGTCCTTGGGTGAAATAGAAAGTGATATGAAAAGGGACACTAATCAAAAGGACATTCTCATTCATCACACCGACAAGGGTTCGAGCCCCGCTGGTGCATATGTGAAAGTCTGCCAGTAACTTGCGGACGGGTGGTACTCCGGCATCCTTCACCATTAAAACTGGCTGTTACCATATGAGTGAAATAACGTTGAGTGTGACAATAAACCAATTCCACCCTCTCAAGACTATCTCAACTGATAGTTTCTGTGCACCCGAAAAGGCCATTTTTGTTAAACTAAAAGAACATTCCGTTTGTCAACTCTGTTTTAGCGACCTGAAAAATTGGCAAAACCAATAGGATTTCCATTTGATCTATCTCTGATCAACGATATTATGGAGACATGGATGTGATCAGTAGATCATCTTTTTGTGTAATATTAATAATGGTAGGCAGAATGTGAAGTAAATTAGCTAAACATTAGCGGATCTACAGAAAAATACTGAAGATGGAAATAGAATATCATATTTCGGCTTCGAGCTGTAACTAGAGCCTTAAGGCTTTGGAGGGTTCTGCCTTATGTACACAAATGTTCAGTTGCTTTAAATGATATGGTCTTCCAATGATAGGATTCACAAATAAAACTAGTTTCTATGCATTATTTAACTTCCATATTTTGCAAGCCTTGACTGTTACTGCAACATTTTCATTTATTTTTCATTTCATTCTGATGTTGTGAAGCCTCTTTAAAGGATCGTGTCGGGTGACCAGGCAAGGATTTCCCTCAAATTTTGGTGGAAGGAAGTTTTCAAATGCAAATATTCGCAATAAAATGGTTCAATATAAAACATATAGAATGCATCCACAGAAACATATTTTGTTTAAGCAGGGACCGTATAATAATTTATTATACGGACCCTGGTTTAATGCAAAATGTCAAATTAAAGAAATGAAGTTCCAGGGTGGACCCCTCAAGTGATAAATTCTGAGAGCATCTGAGAGTGGAACTGGCACCAGACGAAGCGTTATGGTGATGAATGATTTCTTGTCCTATTGTCTCAGCTAAACCTGCATGGCAGAGTAAGGGGTCATCCAAAAAGTATGCACTTAGAAATGCCAGGGGAGGGGAAATTTTGCCTAATTAATTTCCAAGGTATCAAATTCTGCCAAATATTATTGATCGTATCATCTTGCCATATAGTTAATGTGGAAAAAACTTTTTGTCCAAACTGGATATTTTGAAATTAATAACAATAAGAACGTCCTTGTGTCATGCTGATGGTCCTAAAATTGTATTGGAAAGTAATTTTGAGAATTTTTGTTGTCAAAAAGTGAGATTTTGTGTACCAGGAATTGACAAAGTTCACAAACGTCTTTAAATTGTTATTTTTATTCAAATATTGGTTGGTGTTGCATGATAATGAATCAAAAAGCCTGAATTATAATATATGTGAAATTTCAGCTCGCTAGTATCATTTGTCAATTTGGAGATATTCAAACTTTCCCTAGCAGATAATAATCAACATCATGAACATGACAACATGTCCACTTTTTTTGTGTGAACGATTTTGCTATCCAAATTTTATAGTTATGCGTCAGATATTGAAACATGTTACAACTGAATGAGAAAGTCACACATCAGAAAGATTCCCGTGGAGATTAATTGAACTGGGAGACCAAGGCCTAAATGGACATGTCACTGTGAACTTTGGCAGCGCTGTTGTAAAATTGTACGGTACAGAGTTGTCAAATGCTATCTCACCCACAGACAGAAATAATACAAATACTGATCGAGATCTCTGTTATATTAATGAACGACAATCACTGATCATAAGAAGGAGAGATGACTTTAATACCACCTATCCTGCTGGAGTACTTCAAAATTTGTCAGTCTCTAGTCCGCCACGCTGACTGTGGACTTCTTTTTGTTATAGCTGTTGTCAAGAGACGCTGCTCGTGATTGGCTAAAATGTCCCCATTCCCTTATGTGCAATTGAGTATGTCAACCAATCAGCGTAAGGCTCTCAATACATCCAATTTATACATACAGAAACAGAAAGCACCAATCTCACGTCTGGCTATTTCCGTATTGGTGGAACGAGCCTCTCACATAGAATGCACAAATCCCCACCGGTGGGGAGCGTATGACAATCACGCAGTGAGCCGTCTACGAAATAGTGCCTTTGACAATCGAGGCATCCGGTCGCATTTTATTGTGAAATTCAGTTAATTTTAACCATAAGAACATAATTCATTCAAATTATACAAAACTATTTCTATGTTTAGTTGAATAATAGAATCTATCCCCAGAACTCAACAACTGGGCTAATTTCCGCCAATACGGAAATAGACGAATGCGAGATTGGTTCCGCCGAAAATTAATTGTGCGCATGATAAGATACGATTCTTTATTATGTACTGAGCATCCCATTTGGGACAAAGTACAAAACACAAAAAAGTAGAACAAATAAGAAAGTAAACAAACAAGTGCGACGTTTCCGTTTCCATTCCCATAAATCCACTAAGCCAGAGGTCAGTTTTCGCAGCTAAAGTGAGTTCTCGGCTAGATTGAGTCAAGCCGCTTGTTCCACGTGTGATCAACAGTTTCAAAAGAATGATCTCATTCTGGTTGAGAAATCTAACAGTTTATCGCATATTTTCATGGAATGTTTATGAAGAAAAAGACAAATATATACCACTATAATTTTGTCAGTTATCTGTTAGTTTTGGGATTTATTTATTTTCTTTTTCTTTTCACACTCGAGTTGTCGGGTAAATGACCCGGAAACACAAAAATGACTAATGCATACTGATTTTTTTTTCTGTCACAATTATGCGTTTACATCCGCCAAATAATATATTCGTATATATGGGTACAGCAATGGCAAATGAATAAATTTACTACCCAATCACATGCCCTAAAATTTGAAAAGTTTACTTAACCTGAAAATAGGTTATGTGAAATTGACCCTAGGTAACCTATAGTTTGTTCCCCCATTTCTGAACTGCATATGCAAATAGGTTACTCCGATAGGTTATGCTAAATGAGTTTTGTTGTGGCTAGGCATTGGTTTTTGACTGGAGTTCATTCAATAAAACTTGCTGTTGTTATCTATGCCGACTTTTTGATTTTGTGTGTAATAATAATCTCGTTCCCATAGCCGGCCCTAATCTAGCCCATCTCAGCAGCTTCCGGTGGCCTTGCCGATGCAGCTGGCCAAAACAAATCATTACACGGTGACCAATTTTCGTCATTATCACGTGTTGTGTAGCGAGTCCAATTTTGTGTGACTGGCAGACTTCTATCATTGGAATTGTGACCTCCATTTCTGAAATATTATCTCAAATTAAATTCCCATATACACGTTTTAATCTTAACCCTGTAGAACGTAAAGTTTCTCTGCCGTTCACTTTCGTCTTTGGCTCTCGGCATCACGTAGGTTCGCACACGTATGGCATTGCGTCTTGGTTAGGGCCCCATAATCAGGACACACATTGCAGTCAGGTAAGTGAAAGTTGAGAGATTTTACCCTGTTCATATAATCCCACAAAGCACTATATACACCTGGGCTGTATATTATCTGAGTATCCGAGAGTGTATCAAAACGCACATGGGTTTCGCGTTCAATGATTTCCCCTTGACTGGGGCTCTTGTGTGTGAAGTTAACATCGAAACTCTGGTCAGTACAGCCCACGCTTCGATCGGAAATGATTTTCAGCTTACAACAGGAATTTATTAAAATTATGTCATTATGACACAGAGTTTGGGCCATGGTTTAGGCGAACGAATAATTGGCTATGCGTCTTTCGTTTTGCGTAACCGTCAGGCGAACTGAACGATCGTTCTCCCCAAATTTTAAGGCCTGCAATCATATAGTACCATAGCAACCCTCACCGTACATTGCCATGCTCCTCAACCTGGCTATTTTAAATTTATACCAAAATATCTACTATTTCACAAGATAAACGCATGAATAGTTCAGACAATGATTCCATTCACATAAAAACACTATTACATATATTTGATGAGGGCAAAAGTAACGCCAAAGTTACTTTTCAACGGATGAAAACGAACTATTTCTTGGCGCTCAGGGACACAAATTGTGACAAAGTTATAGACGCATACCATCATTCATGGGAGCCTCATTTATAACCTGAGACCATTCAGCACATAGACTTTTATGGCTTCTGCTACGCAGAACCCCAAAACGCTCTCAGAATATTCCAGTGTCTCTCACAAGACGAGTCACAATATTACATGCAATGGTGGTGAGAAAATATAACGGCGTATCTAATAGGGGCGAGTGTAACCGTGATAGAATGCATCTGGGCAATAATACCAATAATCACAGCTTGTCTACAGGCGTCAGATCCGACATTCAGTAGTCAGCCGTCTAACATTGAAAAGTGCTGTCTCCATAATAGAAAGGCCGTATTCGCATGACACATTGGGCATCAGGAAAGCCAAGCAGGCGCGAAATAAAAATATATAAACACTGACTACTTTTTTGCCCCAGAGTTACCAATAACTGTAACTATAAACGGACTGCAGTTACCAATGACACAAAAGTTTTCAATGATGGCGACAAGATGTCCTGACACTTCTATCATTAAATAATATTACTGACCGGTTTTCGTTCAACCAGATCAATTCCATGCTGTTATCTTGAGCATAGTGCACATGCTTGTCACATTTTGGATGATAACGCCATACAAATCTGGGAGGGAGGGAGGGAATTTGGCTTAATGTCACACTCAAGTTTGTTTCACTCATATGGTGACAGTCAGTTTGGTTGGTGGAGGAAGCCGGAGTACCCGGAGAGAACCACCGCTCTTCGGCAAGTAACTGACAAACTTTCACACATGGACCAGCTGGGCTTGAACCCGTGCCGGTTCAGCAGTGTGAGGCTACAAATCTGGTATAGGCCTACACGATGTTCATACGGCTTTGTGTCCCGACTTTGAGAAACTTGAAATTAAGGCTTTTCGTTCTTGTTCAATCAGTTCTTATGATAATATTTTGTAACACTGATTGAAATCATCGCATTGTGAATGGACCAGGTTAATCGAAAAAAATCCGTCAAAAGTAGATATTACATATATAATATTTGCCAGCTTTCAAATAGGGATTTGAAAGCTGACTTCATTACAATATACTATAATTCATAATAGATCACTCAGAGATTTCATTCTGGTCACCAATGCACTATAGTTTGGAGCGATATGCACGAGGTGGGAGAATTGAAGACGCCTGCCTACTAAAAAGCAACCATTTGGCTCTACAGGAAAGCTTCCCTTGGCACCTCACATTCAGACCCGAGAATTACGGTGGATTCTCGGACGTAGCCTTAGTATCTCAACCGCGCTTTTATTGCAGTTGTTCATGTGGAGACCATGAAGTATCCACACGGTCCCTAGCACCGGCTGAAGCGGAATTAGATACGCCAGCTTAGGAGCTGTGATACTTCATGATAGATCACCGCATCTGGCACAGTGGTTTTTCAGACCATGGATGCATTTTAAATATTTGCGTTTAAATATCTAAGCATTAACTGCGCAGTTTACAATAAGTTACTAACGACTTTGCTGCACTAAAACTACAATAATTTGCTGTAAAATTTACAGTAAAAGTTTAAATCGTGGTTGAGCTGTCTCGGTTTCGGGTTCCTATAACAATCTCATAAATGTCTTGATATCGGCCTATGAAGTGTATGCAGTCTGTTTCGAGTGCCTATAAACGAATGTTTGATTTCATCCCTTGAACAATATAATATCCATGGAAACGTGCCAGACTGACATCTTTCCTTAAAATTCCATTTCAAATCCTTGAACGTATACCTCAAAAATTTGAACGTTGCCATATATTTCCATGCAATATCAAGAGTTCACAATATGAGACCAGCGTTTACTCTGTTCAGTTTATTCAATGTAGTTAACAACACGAACAGCTAGGCCTGTATGAATTTGTCATGTAGTGTGTGTCATACTATATGAACATCTGGTAACCACTATATATAATATAATATCAAGCCAGCTGTTTTATTCCCCAGGGCGATTCCGTCTACATGTAGGTTTCCGACGCGGTAATGAAGCCTCTCCAATTTTATTGCGCCTAATAAACTCAGCATCAAATTTCTTTTACAGTGATTCCAGAATATATTTTGCAAGGGTAATTAAAATTCATATTTCAAATACAACACCATGGAGATATTCGTCTATTCAGAGAGATGATTGGATGATACTGAAAAAGACTGTTGATGCACACAGCTAAGAAGTTACTGATCTATTATGAAGAAAATTGTAACCGTCCAAAGTCTGTGCTCCATGTAGGAAATTATTTCGTTCAGCGGAACATTTTGCTGCCCCATGTTGTTGCAAAATTTAACCGTTATGAGTGATCGAAAATACAAAAATTGTAATGCTCTGTTCTTCGTGCAGGTTAGGCGATCCCGCTCTCTAAAATGGAGGTAAAAATGATCGCTTGCTCACTAAACCAGTTAACATAACGAATTCTGCAAAGTCCACTTGAGGCGCGCACAGACACATATATATATCCCCATCAAATGGTAGCAAAATAGTAAATTGTCATCTATTCAAGTTGCATAATAATAGGCCAAATATTTGTCACGCTATTGAAACAACATTGGCTGGTTCTTTAAATTCTAGGACATGGAACAATAGATAGATTAATGCGCCTGACGTTTTGGAGCATTGGTTAAGAAGGAATCAAAAGTTAATGAGCAAAATCAACCTTTTTTATCTCCATTTTAGAGAGGGGGATCTCCCTAACCTGTTGTAGTTCAAGACGATAGGCGAGACAACTCGGTCAACTACTGTAAAGTAGAGATCCATACAGAAAGGTAGGCTGTATAACATGGGAAACCATGGAAGGAGCTTATTTTCGTGATTCTAATCTACATTTCCAGTGGCACATTTAATCGAACGGCAGCTTTGCAGCCACACTGCTCAACTGACAGGAAGGTGTCAACCATAACAGCACAGCGGATGCCAGATCAATGGCTTCTTACGCCCGGAATAACGCGAACCACCGGAGAGAAAGTCGTCCACACACAGCACGACCAGCTACAATTGGACGGACCATCCGTAATCGAACAATTATCTATCTGGTGAACATTCCAGATGACATAGATCTAAACTGGCTTACGCTGCGGGACTTTGGCTTCTTATTTCATTTAAGTGCAAATTTGTCACGCTGATTCTAGTTTTGGCATTCCGGTCAGGACCATTGGGCTAATTGTGTTACTTGCAGTAACATAGATGTACATCACCCGACTGAGGAGGTGACCCAAGGTTGGACATAACTGACCTGCTAAGATAGCCTAAATATTCTTCTTCTGACATATTTTTTTTATGGCGGACAGTGAGTGCATTACATTAAGTACATTAACACATCATTAGAGGTTCTACAGAAAACACTGACGATGTAAATAGAACAGTGGCTGATAACTGCCAAGTCGTGCCATCGTACTTTCTCCCTATTTTTACCAGGGTGATGATACGATAGTACGATAAAAAATTTCACCATCGTGCCATAGTACCATCGCATCGTGCAGTCGTGCCATCGTAGCTTCGTACCATCGTGCTATCGTACCATCGCTTCGCAAGAGTTGTTCAAGATCGATTGATCAAAATGAAGTTATGTGCAAACAATTATATTAATTGCTTTGATCATGCCATCGTATCATCGTACCAGCGCATCGCGCCATCGTATTATTGCATCGTGTCATCGTATCGTATCATTTTATAATCGCCCTAGTAAAAATAGAGCGATAGTAAGATGGTACGACAGTGCAGGTACATGTATAAACCACCATAATATAGAATATCATATTTCTGCTACCACAACTGAAATACCTTATTCGGACCAACATAAGCTATACTTCTTTCGTCCAGAATAACGTGGACGACCAGAGAGAAAGTCACACGTTCAAGACGAGCTGGTCCGACCTTAATCGAACAATTATCTCGCACGTGAGGATTCCAAATACGATCGACCTCACCAGACTGGAAGCTGCGAGGCGAAGGCTTCTCTTTTCATTTAAGTGTAAATTTGTCACGATCATTCTAGTGTTGGCATTCTGGTCAGTCTAAGAAGGATCCCATGATCATTGGGCTAATGGCGATTTTGGCAGTAACCTACATCATAAGGCAAAGTTGTTCCAAAGTTGGACTTGACATATCTGATACAATTGATAGCTTCCACTTTACTCACAAGATACCCGGGCTTTAGAAATATAGTTATTTTGAATATGTCGTGTCTTATCTCAGTAACTCAGATGTTAAAATCATGGATAGGACAAACTCACAATACATACTTCGTGCGCATATGTCAAACATATGCAGTGAAAGCAATTAGAGTGAATACGTAATTTCTTGGGAAGAACAGACCTATATGCCTCAGCCAGTGGATAGATGAATTTCAACACCAGGCTTCCACTTACAAGGGCTTTCTAAATGCCTATCGAACAAATCATATGAATTTTGACTACTCAAATATGCCTTCGTTATTCACGAGCAATCAATAATAATAATTTGGCTAGAAATATAATGGTCATTTTGTCATTTTTCATTTAACGAGTAAAGTAGGCTATACATGTTTGATGAACTATACAGCTATCTCTTTGTTAAAATGACATTTGCTGTTAAAAGCATATGAGACACATAAGAGCAGACAACAATACCCACACTTTTCACCCAAGTGCCACAAACAGATATAAATGAATCAAACACAACGCGAGGCTTCGAGCCACGGCCTTAAAAAAAACCTCTCCCGTGGCTAATGGAACTGGGGTGTAAATCCTACATTTATATATTCCAGGATGACTAACGGCCTCTGTATTGATCGGTAATGGTATAATCCGATGAACTGGCAGGAAAACAAATGGATGAAGTGATGCTGACCATCCAATCGTAAATATTTAAACTCGCCCGAAGAAGTGGTGAGATGATTCCCAAATAGCACCGAGAAACAGGCAACGGGGAAGGTGACCGATAAATTGGTATATGGGACAAACAGCGAACACTACTAGTATATACACTCGGGGGGGGGGGGAGGGGGGATATCTTTTTAAAAACTACCGCAGCCACCCACTCACTGATCGGAATTGAATTAAGGCCACTGTGAGGGCATCCATTCGTGCAACCTAAACCGGACAAGCCTTTCTCTTCATTAGTAAGCTCTAATCCTAGACAATTTTCTCACAAAATTTCATGCCCATGCATGTCAAAGTGACTTTTATAATAAATAGCTTACAAAACCGTCTAACACTCCAAATATCTTGGAAAATTCTCAAAACTCAGAAATGTGGTTACTTAAAATTCTCCATAGACATTATAAGATTACAGCCTTTTTCAGCAAGAAGGTGAAAACACCCGAACATTGTGAAAACATTGTCGTACCAGGATAAACCATACACAACTTGATTTGCAAATATTCTTCCAAAGCTGAAGAAAATACCGGAGCGGTCAAAATACTGTATCTGTAAACGTCTGGAACCTGTAGAATCAAGATCCCAATTGCACAGTTTCCCCATTACCAGGTAAACGACTGCAGAAATTATCACCTGGAGTCCATAGTGTCCATGGCAACCTGACATTCATTTGCATTTCAAAGTCATCCTCTGAACAGACTGCACTTGGTGAAATGGCTCTGTTTTACAGTCTACCCAGTGCAATGAATATTTAACTCAATAATTCATTTGAAGAATTCAAACACACATATTTTAAAGATATATTCAATAGTAATTCATACAATATGATAATCAAGGTGAGTCTTTGCTGTCTTTTAGTACTTTGTCATGGGCGATAAATTTGTTTGAAAATGCATTTCTATTCTGATCTTGGAGTGAGGGTTTACTGTTTCTTTGTCATATTTTGGGTGCCTAAATGGATGCCATCATTGTGCCCCTAACATATTCGGGAGCTGCTAGATTGCTGAAGGACTTGACTAGGATGTTCATGGCTCTGTAAAGAAAGCGGAAGTTAGTCGTCGGAAACAATACTTATTGATACGGATTTGAAGAGAGGAAAGCAAAGGGGCCTCTCTAACATCACTGAAAACCGTTAACCTATTTTGTTTTCCTAGTATTAGAACTTGACTTTCGTTGCAAGAGATAATTTTACAAACGGAGGAATTTAGTTACTGGTGTTTGTCAAGTATTGCAATCATTGACCCATCAATAATATGACTTGGAAATCAATTGTGATATCCAACACTTCAACCTGTACATCGGTCTCGATTCGGCGAAGTATAGGGATGGAATCACAATGAACCGGAGCTCGTTAGTGTGTCTCACACAGTATATACATAAAAAACTTTCGTCTGTACGACTATATCGCTTGGCAGAGAATGAGAATTGTTAGAGTTGAAAGACCCTTCTCTATGGACTTCCACGGGACTAAATATATCGAGGATTCTTTACAAATAATCACGTGATAAGACATGATGGTCGCATACTTGATTTTGATTGGCCGAGCCCTGAACCTGATCTCATTGTACTCTCATGATTTGAAAATCTTTGACTTTATTGCATCTCTTTGAAACTGACTGCACCTGATCATGATGACCTCACTGGTCTTGATCTTGATCCTGAATATGAACAACCTGTGTTATGAGGCTCTCCTTTTCACACTACTCACAGGGTACAAAGGTACAGGTTTAAGAGATGCAGTGAAATTCAATTCTCTGGCTACCATTGTCAGAGAATCTATTTTCCTGGTCTTGACCATATACGAATACTGTCCATAACATTTAAGAAGTGGTTTTAGAACGGGAATTTTAAGTAACCTCATGAATTGCAAAACGACAACTATTGTATTGGTTCACACGTAATATGCCTTTACGGATTTAGTCTGAGATTTTCAAAGCCTAAATGAAGTAACTGCCGAAAGTCGGTCAAAATGGACATTCTCGCTTCCCAATGTCGGTTGAAGATTATTTACCGGGTTAATAACCGGGTTAATATATCACTGACCCAGAAAGGTTGTGATGGATGGCGGTTGACAACTTCATGACTTTATATTAGATTGGTTGTTCAGGAAAGATGACATGACTTCGTTTCCATCCCTGCCATGCTTCCCCACTGACACGCTTTAATCCTGCGGTAAGCCGAGAGACATGTTTACGACATGTTCGATCGGCTCAAACGAGGTGCTCTAACTGATCCGAGTAAGCAAAAATGCCGTTCGACTTGTTCATGGCGTCACTATCACGTTGGACCTGAGTGAGGCTTAAGAACCCTATAGTTGAGCCGAGTAGTAGAGTTAAAAATGGCAACGTCACTCAGCCGGTGACGTCTCCAAATAAACACGACCCCATGAATGGGCACACTCCACTACGTTCTGAATAAAATTATAAAATTGCAGGATCTACAGTGATAAATAAATATAATTTCGACCACAAATTTAAATATTTGTATCTTGTTCAAGCTTTGTTGAAACGAGCGAGTCTAAAATCGTTCGACTGCGTGAAGCTTGGTCGGGTGATCTGTGCTGTCTCTTATTCGACTGTAGAATGAACTTAAAGGTACGGTCGAACTCGCCGACGGTAAATGTAATATTGTGATCATCAAATCGTAAAGCTTTTTTGCTAAGAAGAGCCATGCATAAAAAGAAATCAAACTGTAGCCTTCCTCACGCTAATAACTGGTTTGGTCGATATACCGATTGCCCGGCAATAAACCAGGAGTTTTTTATTAATGTCTATTGTGACATCAGCCGATATCATTGTAATCCGCCAACGAAACACAACGATATGCATGCAGTGAGCTAGCTAAGATTCATAGCGTCTCCCTTCCCTCAACGCTATGCCGACGACAAATACATTTCCCTGTTGGTAACTCGAACATCTCCATGGCGCACTTATTATTACCTTTGCGCCATATTGGACCTTCATTAACTTGAGAAAATGGGCCGCCATGCGTGAATAAAAATACAGAAATGGCAGACTAAATGGCCCTTCGTCGGTCATATATTAATTAAAGACGTTAAAATTATCCCTATGGAGCCTCAAAATCACCTGAAATCGAGGGTCAAGAAGATGGGCATTTCCGTCATAATAGACCCCGTGTATACAGGGGATGATGATCACAACATCGATTATGGTATTTTTATTCATGGCGGCCCATTTTCTCAAGTTAATGAAGGTCCAATAGGGCGCAAAGGTAATAATAACTGCGCCATGGAGATGTTCGAGTTACCAACAGAGAAATGTATTTGTCGTCGGCATAGCTTTGAGGGAAGGAAGACGCTATGAATCTTAGCTAGCAGTGAGCACGTCACTGACATTTGGCGGAAATATCAGCTGTGTATTCTGCCAGTTGTGTGTTTCCATTGCGAATTACCACCACATCAGGTGAGGACATTCTCGGGACCCAGGTATATTATACAGATATAATTATTGCAAGCTGTGAGGTGTGATATCACCATTTGTCAGCTCGAGAAGGACCATTTGTCAGCTCGAGAAGGTGATACCTTCTCGAGCTGACAAATCGTGATATCACACCTCACAGCATGCAATATCTGTTTTATTACACGGAAATAAAATAAAATACCTTTTTTATCCATGATTTCGGCCAAATCTTCATCAGTTGGTAACGTAAAACGCTTTCCGTCTGTACACACCATGGTAATTACAGCGGAATGACAGCACAACAGACGACAATGCTACGAAAGAGTCAACCACCTCGCTGGGGGTCTAATAACACCCCAGCCACCAGTCAGATTTTTGGACCGGATTCGGGGCCTTCGCGCACATCGCCGGAAGTGACATCATATATAGTAAAATAGATGTTTAACGAAAATTTTGATTACATTTCAAGTCTGCATAATACCTCCGTTGACCTAGCGTTAAAAAGAATTATCTGGAGATAATTTTCCCTGTTTATCTGGACAGAGCATATGAAAAGTAGTTCGCTCATGTGCAACACCAAAGGAGTCGTTTGGTCGGATTCAAACTGAACCGTGCGTTGGTTGGTTTCCCCTATACGTCATAGCAACGTAGTAAAGGTCAACTTCCGCTATTGGAGGCAGGGATGTTATTGGAGCCTGCGAAATGGAGCATGCGCTGTGGGGAGGTTGCGAAAGAGTCTGTTCACGGGCGATAACTGCGCGAGACCGTGTGACATTGCCTCTGCCGTGTGACGTCAGCGCATGATCGTGTGATATCGGCGCGAGATCGTGGGACATCACATTGACGAGCTGTTTTTTTATAGGACATCGAAAATTGCGGAATATCATGTGATGGTGTCTCAACCAATAAATTAAATAAAGTGCCTTATAGACTTTTTATTTATTTGCTTTTCTTCTAATCTGATGCCCTCCTCTTTACCAGGTGCGCATGACATCACCATATATGTCTTTGTTATTTTCTTTTATTTTCCATAATCTATCACATAATATAGTTTCTGCGAACTACAGACATTTGGTGATTCGAATGGCTTCATGCTTACACAATACATCAGCAACAAGTTTGAATCAGGTCGAATTCAAAAGAATGTTCTGACGCACTCGTCATATGACTCAATTTGGGAGGTGATTATATCACATTACCAAATCTGACAACCAAGGAATATTCGATTTTCTTACAACTGAAGTTCAAAATTGCTACAGAAATATAGCGTGATACGCAGGCGTGTCTTATACGGACTACAAGAAATTTTACTCACGCGCCACAAAGGCAAATGATTGATCACCGGACTTAGACGCACACGCCCCATTATATGTAACGGCCAGAGCCGGAGAGAATACGAAAGGGAAAAGCTGTTGCGCTAGTGGCGATGGGTGAGGACTACTATTCAGTTTTGTGCCGAAAACAATTGCACATCACAATAAAAATTCAGAAATTATCTGTTTATTGCCGGAGCATAACGAAAGTCTGAGAAAATATGACGGAGACGGGTCATGTAAACTTGGCTAGAACCTTCCTTGACAGCTGATCAAATATCAAGTCTTGAAGTACATGTAGTCAGCCGTCGTTCCTTACAACGTGGCCAGGAGCATTCACGAACCGGATTTGGAACTAGTAACATTTACAAATATCGCATGAAATGCTGTTATATGCAAGATTGTGACTTCGCGTATGAATCTATGATGACCTGCATGTCGAAATTGAAATGACATGTCGCTAAAAAACAAACAAAAAATGCAGCATACATTCCCCACCATCTTTTCTAGTCACGACGGCCAGAGATAAGTTCATCCCGCCCGACACCATCACGGCGAATTTCGGAGGTGGACAATCAAACTGCATGGTTTTCGTATTACAATCTGGAAAGCTGTTTTTAGTTATTTTATTTTTTTGAAGAGTCAAATATTACAGAAATGAAGGGTTTTTAGATCACACTCATTTCTGATCCAATCAGGTATAATTGACCAATCAATGTTCGCTGGTATTCAAGACTCGCTTACAATCTTGGGACCCAGAAATTCAGTGGTAGTTTGTGACCTTCAGACTCGCTTAGCAAGAGACGAGATACTTAAGTGATCTGTTTCTTATTGAATGGTATCTCTCATAACTCAATGTGAGTATTTCGAAATGTGCAGTCAGTATATTTTCCCGCGGGATCACATGACTTCTTGTCAGTACTTTTTCCGTCACCCTTTTCATGTTGGGTATGATTTGATTGTATAGCTGTGTGGTCAGACGAATAAAATATCTATCTTCGTCGAATTACCATCTGTGTATACATCCGAAAATCATATTTGACGTCATTATTGGACATCAGTTTGGTGATCAGCAAGCAGAATGTACCGGAGTAGCCCCAGCTGAGACTTATTCCGAGTTCCCAGTTCGTCTTCCGCGAATAAGGAACTAGGAACCCGGAATGACCTTCAGCCGGGTACGGAACACATCTCTGATATATGATTGATATTATACTATACAGCGATAATTCTCGAAGCTTATTACCTCCATTTCCTGACACCCAAAACCTATAATTACCAGATATAGATTCCGAACACCAAAAGTGTGAAAATGATGAATTCCTGTTGTCAAACTATGGAATTACGCCAAAATCAATACTCTGATTATAGGCCGTGTAATAATAGACTGTTGGTAGTGTTGAACCGGTTTTTTTGTTTCGTATGAAATATAAACAATTATGTTATCGTCATCAACCACCATTCAGTATAATGAGTGTCTCCTTTGTCAGATAAATACAGACGTCAGGTCTGACATCCAGTAAGCAGCCGTCGATCATGGTCAGTATATTTTTCCAATGAGACGTATACATATCTCGCCTAGTAACATTTGCTAGATCCTTTGTAAAATGTGACAATTTTAATTAACTTCACAAAACATTATTGCAGAAACTTATAAAGCAGGACTATACTACCAAGAACCTCCACTAAAGGTTCTCGTATTTGAAGACACATATCGCATGCTGATAGCCAAATACGAGCGAAGCGACCAAGATCTTTGACGTTACGTTTCGAAACGTGCGTCTAATATTCCGCTTAACCCGAGGCTGTATGGACCCATGAACTTCTAAGAACATCATGGAGTTCATATGAACATACCATTTCAAAGCGTGACTGCGAAACATCATTCTCATCAATACGGATTTGACATTTTTTGGAAAATCATGATGTCTTGCCGGCAGCATTGAAAACTGTTGACCGCTTCTCTCTTGCAGGAAACTAACTTATGTTTATGTATACTACATAATATTTTTTTCATATTTGATGCTAATGCTGTTATAGGAATTATGGACGAGAAAGGTCTTTAATGAACGAAGGCTGAATACTGAATGGCCTAATTTTTTAAAAGAAGCATTAGCAACAAATTATCAGTTACCTTACAGTCTTGGAACAATATCTAATTTTCCCAATGCAAAGCTCGACACCGTGTGAGAAATGAACATAACTACATGTTTAAGTGGACAAGCAAAGAGCGATAAATCCTAAAGCCACTCATTCTTACAGAGACGGTCGTAAATATAACAACGGTCTGTATAGCATCAGATCGATCAAGTGTTGATAGCTCCGTAATAACAATTACCCATGACGTCAATTGAGTATCGATCTGTCTAACTACCATTGCTAGAACAGATGGCAATCCGATTTAAGACGACGATTCAAATTCTCACTTCCTGGGGTATAAAGCGTAGACTATACGACAACGGCGGATTACACTTAAAAACATCCCCGACTCAAGATGAATGCTACATGATGGCCTATAAGCTGGCGGATATTCCTTAGTTTCCGATGACAAATGTTACAGGAGGTGTTGTATTCTTCTCTTCACTTCACAATGTATTATTTATGTTCATTCACGTATGTTTCGCAAACCTTTGTATTTCTGAAACGCCCTAGACTGGAGTTAGTGTTGTCTTACGAACCGACTATTGTAGACTGTTATTTCTTACATTAAGCAATGATCAGCAACCACTGTCAACGGAAGAGGTATTTCTTGTCGATTCTCGTCCGATTACATTTTAAACAGAACATAACAAGGGTAATGAGAAAAGATGCCGGCGTATGATAAGAACTCCCCACATGCAAATGTACTGACTGAATATTTCTAAAAAAAATTACAAGAACCGGAATTATCCCTGTGATGATTTGTATCCCAGCCACGCTTTTATTGTAGCTGTTCATGTGGATATCTTGAATGGCATGACCACACGGTCCCTAACGAGGGAGTATGAATACAATGCTAGCTCTTATTCAGAACACATATCTGTGAGGCCCGACGCCGACCAACCGATTCATTCTCCACCACGTTTACCAGTTACAAAACTACAACCGCAATGATTTATACAGAGGATAAGCCTCTGGATTCAGCGCTGAAATATTACAACCGCAAACTGCAACAATATATACATCGTCAAACGTCCATTGGTCATCCATGGTCCATAATATCATCCCTCAATTACTCATGCGGATATAAACGACACCTGTGAAGTGAATGTCGGACCTGACGCTTATTTGTGAGTAATTGACTGCAATGTTAATTTCGAAAACTCTCGGCACCTGACTCGCTGGTGTATGCTTAAAACTGAATGCACTAGTATTAGTTTAAATTAAACATATTGTATTGCTCATATGAACAGCAGGAGGATCAGGGACAATTTCTTACAAATTAGGACCCCTTCTCCAATAGTCTTACAGGATTTGCTGACAATCAAGAGCATTATTGCAATGTTAACTAAGTTCATATGGTATAACAATAATAATACAGATGATATGTTGTGTCTAGATGTGTCTTGGGATTGGGGCGGGGGTGAAAACCTTGCAATACAATATCTACATGTTGTTCATATTTTAGTCTTTTTCTTAAACTACCGATTAGTTTTAAAACAGTCTGAATTAAATTATATATGTGAAGATATGATTTGTACTTTTATTCTCCCAGCAAATAAGTAACAACAACAACATGACATCAACGGTCCATCCCCTATAAAACCAGTGAACATTGGCGGTTTGACAACTACGAATGTAAACCCCACAGTACATGACGAGAGGAAAAGTCATCTATGTAAACGCTGCAGTGCATGGTGGGCTGAAAATGAGAAAAGTCATTGACGGATGTGCATGTAAACGCTGCAGTGCATGACGGGATCAAAGGCGGGAGAAGTCATTCACACTTGTAAATGCCGCAGTGTATGAAGGGATCGAAAAAGGCCAAACGGCAGCTGGGCTGGTGGCCAGTTCCGATACACCACATAACGATTCTACCTAGTATAATCCGTGGCGTGTCCGACTCCTCCTCCTACTCCTCCTCCTTCTCCTACTCCGCTTTACTCACTGCACAGCGGGTCGCATAGGTGTGGCGCGGGATAGGGTGGGGCGAGAGACCTGGGGTTTTCACTACCTGAGATTCCATGGGCCAGGCTTACACCCTACAGTACAATGGGTCGGGAAGGCCATCTCCCTATCCTTATAGGTGTGGCGCGGGATAGGGTGGGGCGAGAGACCTGGTGTTTTCGCTACCTGAGATTCCATGGGCCAGGCTTGCACCCTACAGTACAATTGGTCGACTGCGCATGCGCGATGAGTAGTGCGCGATGAGTAGTATAGAAAGGGCACGCGCTCTCCCTATCGCTATAAACTAACCCATGGGGGTGAATGAACCCAAGGGGGTGAATGAGCCATGGGGGTGAATGAGCACTCGTAAGGATAACCAGGCCGAATGGCGACATATGTGAGAGACACTGGCCTTCAGAAGAACAGCTAAAGTCAAAACAATTCAAGAGACGATGTGGAAGTTCATCTTGACAGAAAGTTACTGACAGGGACAACTTTTTGGCATCATTAGAAACACTAACGTCAAAAGTCACGGCTCTTCAATTCGTTCCATTATTCCACTGCCTCCGAGCCATCGACCCTTCCCAATGTATTTTCCTTCACTGTCAGCGTGCCAGGCCGCCCAATGAAAATGGAGAATGTCTCAAATGAGAGGCAAGCATGCGCAACTCGATTATTGTGAGGTATGACGTTATCGAGGGCGATCACCACTTTAATGGAAAATGGACTAGATGAAAGGAACAAGCTCCTGACATCCCACTTCCGGACAAATATAGTTTGATTGAAAGTAATTCACGCCCAAAGGGGAAGCTCGATGGAAGTCAAGGGCGTATACTCTTCACGGACTGGAAATCGTCGACTGTTTACTTCGTCCAAGAAACCAAGCAATCAGCTCGTTCTCTCCGTTGTAGCCATGTAAGTGGAGCCAGTCGATAACGAGACCAAATTATAGGCTTTCTCTTATTTATTGGGAGTATAGGAGTAGGTACGTCAACTCCCGGTACTTCAATGGGGATATTAGCTTGGGAAAATTAGATTACCGGGAGTCGAATTGTTCATCCAGTTTTGGGTTTCAGCAGAAATATCACCAATGGTGGAAACCAAAACAATGTAATTACGTTGTCCTTCTCTTGAGACTTAACACACGTCTGTCGTTCATACTGAGACGGGAAAACGATCCGCTCCGAGCACATTTATTTTGATCGAAATTGCTGAGAGTCCGTCTTTTTTTCAGTCAGACGCTGTAAGGGCAAGAGTCGATAATTCTCCTTTGACTGTGGGATACAACACATTCCTTTTCTAACAAGAAAATAGCTCTATGGCACCAGAGCTAAAAGTGTATTGATTTGCGACATTATATAAGTCACACGATCAAACAAACTATTTTTGCTGTTGTCGTAACGACGCCGCATTCAATACTCGTATAGATAATGTCACTGTCCTGAATTTGCAGTGTATTCACTAACAGTATTTTCGTTATTTTGGGATTACACTATCATAGCATAGCACAGGTTCTAGTGCAGAAAATTGGTCGAGTCCCGAGCGGGATTCGAACCCGCGCGCCCCACGGTAAGGCACCTGATCGCCAGCACTATATGTTGGCGATCTAAACCACTCTGCCAACGGGCCTTCCACAGAAATAGGAGGTAGCAGACAGGTAGTCTTGATAGCGAACATAAATTACCTCTCAGATGGTCGTAATGCCACAGCCCTCATAGCTGAATACATAGAAGGATATCTAGGAAGATAGATCACCGACATATAGTGCTGGCGATTAGATGCCTTGCTCTGGGGGTAGCTAGTTCGAATCCCGCCCCGGACTCGAGCAATTCTCTACACTATAATGTGTGCTATACTAAGATAGTGTAATCCAAAAATAACGAAAATGCTGTCATACGAAATGACAAAAAATATCTGCCTAGTGTTCTCACTACATGTTATATCTCATTGTCCAACAAAAGACGCTCGCTCCAGTAGAAATTCTTTAGACAACATGTAGAATAGCACCAGGGATATAGCCAAGTTTTCATGATTTCGTTCGTTCCTACTCAGCCATGCTTCCTCTTATTGAATTTACATGTAAAGTCCGGGACCACAAGGCTCCATGGGCCGTACGGCTCTATCCGGCAATGAAACAACCCCTCTCTACTCTCTGACCACTACTTTTACCTAGTTTGGCAAATAAATTGTTCGCTATGAGGAGCTGATGTGTCTGTAATCAGTCCTCAAACCTCACCTGCCGATTGAATTTCTCATTACTATTCGTACGGGTCACGTGATCGGAATGTATCGCAGACTACCGATCACGTGACCTGTACGAAGCAGACGGCGGTACTGATAAAAATTCAATCGGCCGTTGATGTTTAAAGATTGAATGGAGACACATCAGCTCCTCATGGAGATCAATTAAAGTAGTGGTCAGAGAGTGGGAAGGGGTTGTTTTAATGCCGGATAGAGCCGTCCGGCACATGGAGCCTTGTGGTCCCGGACTGTACATGTAAATTCAATAAAAGGTAGCCTGGCGGAGTAGGAACGAACGAGGCCATGTGAACTTGGCTACAGAGACCCTGCACGTTTCGACTGTATTGTAACATTGTGAGATATGTATCACCTATCTTGAGAGACTAATACTTTGTGAAGTTGAAATCATCGCACTTTAAACACGGCCTAGCAAATGTCAGAAGGCGAGTGGAGTAGAATACGCCATATGCAGGGTCTTCTGGAATATTATTACCCCAAAAAGGGTATTAACACTGAAAAAATTGTAGTCGTCTCTTGTCTGAGACGACAATACGTCGAACGAAACCTGGGTTATAAAAGCAATTCTAAGTGAATGCGTTTGGTTATATTGCTTCGTCGAAGCATTTAATGTTACGCACGCCAACTTTCACGGTTCAGTACCGAACAGTTCTGTACCACTAAGTATCGACTCAGTTTCATGTTGATCACCACCAGTTAACCTATTGGTACTGCACGGAAATTTAAAGTTTGTCGCGGTGAAGTTCTGACTGAACAGTACCGTGAAGTTACCGATCAGTCATCATGTGGCAGTAAATGACAGGCTATTTCCATTGACTAACCAGCAACTTATAGGTAACCGATTTTCAGTCACCAAGGTCCCAATTCTGCAGTACTGTGCAGTTATGACTTGAAGGCTACTGGCCAGTTACTGATTGGTAACCAGTAGGTTATACTATATATGAAATGTGTGGTAACTGATAGGTGACATATTGGTACTGATCAGTTACTGATTGGTGGCCAACCTGATCCTTCCAATACCGAGCAGTCACCAAGACGTACTGATAGGAAAGCAGCACTGAAGTAATAACCGTTCAGTAACTGAGCGGCAACCGATGAAGTTAGTGATGTGTTTACTGCACTGGTATGAATATGTTACCAACCGTGAAACATTCAGTGCTTGGTAACTGCTTATTAGTCACACAGTTGAAAACTGAACGCTACTGCAAGGGGACCCTCCTACCATTACTGTTTAGTTCCCCACCTATCAGAAACCAACCAGTTACTGAGTGGTACTGATTGATAGCGGCTTGCCTGTGTAGAATGCTTTCCAATGCCAAGTTGTTCAAAGGCTAGAGCAAATTATACTGGGCGGGAAATGAATACACCATAAGCATGATTTGTTTTAGAATACTACTGCCTTGAAATAGTGGCTTTCTAAAAAAAGGTCCCTTTCCTATAATCAATCTCTCTAATGATAATATATCCCGAGGACTTGGTACAGATCTCAAATAAATCCATGTGATACATGTAAACAATATAAACGCGTAATCGCCAAATCCTTGTGTAATGATACAGTGAGAGGGTTTCTCGCTTCCAAAGCTCTCCTCAAATACATTCTATGAATATTCTATAGGCCGTCTTTGATGAACGAGGTAATAGCAATTTGCTTAAGCAGATTTTCAAGTGTCTTCACAATTGGCCAATAGCCTGAACGCAGAGTGAAGGAGAAAAGAAACATCAAACGTCCCCGACGTTGATTGATCACGCAATAAAGTTTTCCCGACCTGTAAAAATAGAGCAACCCCTCGGGTCTATCGATCGACTATACGGACTGGTGACTATCTTGCAGGTAATTAAGTAATTGGCCGAGCACCGCTTTATTCCGCCGCTAAAAACACGCTGCTTTACTGCGTTTCCGTCTTCGGCAGCATTTATCTAAACACATAATTCTGATTTTACTGACGCAAATTGAAATTTTTACACATCCTATGGTTAGAATTTATGAACCGGAAAATTCATTCCAGTCCGGGCTGATATTCAAGTGAGTGCCAGTGGATAGATTTTAACGTCGCTTTCAACATTATTTCAGTCATATCGCGACGAACCATCTAAGCACCACCTAACCAAGTTGCGTTCCTGCTGCTTCAAAGAAGAAATCTTTAAAGCAACATGGAACCGACACCCTCCAACCACACAATAAAACACTGATGACAGCACACAGTCACTGTTCTGATTCTAAGATTATCATTTCGGTTTATATTCTTTACCTCTATACGAATATATCTTTACCGACATGAAGAACTACTGTCAAATTGATCTACGGTGAATGTGCGATGCTTCCGTATCAATACGACAAATTCTTGAAATAAGGAACAGGCGAGGTGGAGCGACTTGAATAGTGACGGGGATGGGGGCAGATAGCAGACGGGAGTGTAACAGGGATGCGGTGGCCCCCTCCCCCAGGCGGGGAGTGAGGGGGACCTCCTCGGAAGTTTTGGGAATTTGGCGTTGTTGCTTGAAAGGGTTAGCATAATTCGCAGTATATGTCACAAGAGCTGAAAAAAAACAATCAGCGTTTGTCAATAAAATTTCCCCCGACGTTGCTTCGAAAATAATTCGCGGATAATATAGGTCAACTATTCCCACGCAACCATAGGTCAATATACTGGGACTTTTGAAGATGTGGATGGGAGGACGGGGCACTCCCCCGGAAAATTTTGGAAATTCAGAGGATTCTTCACACATATCTGACCCATTTCAAGGTTTTTCAGTCACAATTATGGTTCACGGAGAGCGACTTAGTTCGATTCTTGAAGGTTGCGAAAGAAAGAACTAAACGTTCAACTTTTATACACGAGCCAAGATTTAAGGAACGCATTGATCTGTATTACAATGTACTCTCATCGGGAAACACAGAAATCGCCAAAGTGACAAATCAAATAATATGAAATAACATGACCTGACCATGTTGTATTTTCGTTGACTCACATTGCCAATGTGTGAGTTGATGAACTAAGGTGCAGAGAAAGCTATATAGTTATCCACTTCGAATTCCTTATGGACTTTCAACGACACACACACATACACTGATTCTACGCTAAACATGTTGTATGCAGTGCACTTCTAGGTAAGTTAACTCAAAATTGTCACTAATGGTCGATTATCTGGTGGGTTTAACAAACAAAAGGTTATTTATAATACGTGTAGATTGTACAATCGACGTTCTTCCATAGGCTTCTTTGTCTACACCACGATGCAGGGGTCGTTATAGAAACGCCATCTCTCTAACGTCTTCGAAAGTTGAATCCACAGAGCAACTCGGTCATTAATGAAAACCCAAACGGTCAGTTCTGGTGCCTTTGTCGTGCCTTGTCAACGCCAAATCGATAGGTTTCGCACTTCTATCTTAGAAGATAATGAAATACGGTAATTCAATTTCAACATTGCACGTGTTCCCGACAACATCCATGTGATGGAATGTACCAGTCCAAAGATTGTATTACATATATGCAACCAACCTGTAACCATCTCGGTCATCTATACGCGGTAAGACTGACCTAGGATCGTGTGTATCCATTTTCAGCCTACTTTCGGCAACTGCAAGAGGGAATTTCCAGAAATCAATACCACCTGACTTCGTCAGCCAATCAGAAAAAGTCTATCGACGTAACCCCAACGTAACTCGCCATTTTCGAGTCATGTGATGTCCTACTTGTTCAAAATTACAGATCCACCACACCTCTTGTATGATAGGAAATTTATTAATGCCTATATATTTTGTAAGCCCAGGCAATATCTGTTTCAGAAGTGGTATGAAACCCTGTAATTTATCAGATTTCTCGAGTCTGTTCTCCGCCGGATGAAGGCCGAACAGAATCCGGTTAAGTACCGGATATCGCTCCGCGATAATGGAGACACACGATTCGCAAGCCATCTTATGGATGGCGAAGAGTACGCAAATGATATGCAACATGGGACGTATGGACAGTCCACACGTAGCTAATAACACCCCTCAAACCACCCCCACCCGCCATCATATTCAGTCGTCAATGTCCTTGTAACTTGGAGAGATGATGAGGCACTCTACTGAGACTGTGACACAACTTTTGAAATCCAGTTTCCATCATTTGAGTCTGACCTAGTTCGTATTGGCATCTATAAATCCAAGCAGTCCGAATTCCTGCCAGATAGCACAGAGGAACGGTGTTCCCTGCAACGTTTAAGCACTCCTTACCAGGCCAATATCCTATTCTGTAAGCTGCTAAATGAAGACAACCACTCTAAATTCAAGTTTTACCAGTTACCATGTTTGAAATGGGGAATCTGAATCTTGCGCCCATGATAATGTTGGGGAGATGAAGCTGGTATATTTTAGAAGTGCAACAATCTCACCCAGCCACAAGCCAGAGCTCCCAACGAAAGTGATATCATAACATATTTAAAGCGGTATACTTCTCGATGTTCCGATGACTTTTCGCTTCTGTGTTATATCTGGTTTGACTATAGTGATACAGAAAATCATTTGTTCAATCAGAGCTCATTTCTCCAGCTGAGGTGAGCAAGCATACGAAAACCCACGTTGTAAGGTCATCTTCCGCTACTGCCGGGATGGTTAAGTGGAGTGAGACTGTGATAAACGAAGCATGCGTTCTGGGAAGTTCAGCGAAATTCTCTATGAGTGCAGATTGACAGCGGCTTTGTTTCAACTGTCCGTGGACTGGATATATACAGGTATAAGCCCACTTCTCGTCACTCATACATCACCGGCGAAGTACGTGTTTGCTGGGCGATATGGACTGGTGATTAGCGTGAAATTGACATATGGATTCTATTCTGAATGTTTTATAAAGGCCCGCGGTTATTGATCGTTTGACGCCCCGAGCTCGCCGGTAAAAACTAATGCCTGTATTGATTATAGATATCTGGGCTTAGCGAATTTTACAGATGGCTAAAACGGCGTTCCATTGAATGCAGATGCCGACGATATACTGGCAGAACCTCATTAAGCGAGTCTCCAGAATCAGTCACCACAAAAAAAGCGGACCTGACAAGGCTTGGACAACCACACGAACTTACGAACATAGGATCGGGGGAAATCAATGTAGCAATAGCTCAGTATATGAGCAATCTCCAAAGCAAATACTGTTAACATACCTCGAGGCTGAATAGAAGCTCCAGGATGTACTGTAACTATAACAACACTCAATACATCTTCCTGAACCATTGGTATTTCACATTCCAGTCAATATGTCTTTGAATAACGGTACCCTACAAATCGACAATGCTTCTAATCCAAGCGTCAACATTGTTCAAATATGCCAAGATGAGATGTCAAACGCCACACACCCAGCCATCAAGGAACAAATCAACAAATTAACGGATACACATTGATTATTAACGGGTCGAACTCTGATTAAGAACTACTTATGAGGGGATAATCTATTATACAATACAATCGTTATTCCGTATTCAGATATGACTTACATCGACACTGAGCAGCAGTAATAAAGAATTAATCAACAAGGGGAGAGAGAAAAACATAATTAATGAATTTATCCCCCGTCCCCCGCCCTCTTTTTCTGGCTGCGGGGTTAAAAACATGAAATTTCACATCTACATTATATAGTCATCATTCACCAGGTAAGTGTCAACCTTCTTTGCCGAGCAGTAATGTCCTATATAGCATATATTGATATTGACGATGAAGGGCCTCTAGCAAAATCATCGAAACCGTTAGAAAACTTGACTGTGCACACCTACATAACACTAAGCATCTACTGAGAGAATTTCAAACTTCTTCGACAAATAATAATGGAGATATACAGCACGGACAATAATGTACTAGAGCATAACGATGTCGACGATAAAGGGCCATAACTCCATGGAAAAGCATCGAAACGGGGAAACGACCCTGTAAGCTTGGAAGATATCCATCAACTGGTAACGGAGATATGGTCCGGACAAGCATATATTGATATTTACGATAAAGGGCTGTAACTCTGGGAAAAATCATCGAAACTAGCAAAATTCGCAACAGTGCACATTTACATCTTCTCCCACTTCTTTTGTTTGTTTCTGTTAACATTTAAAAAATTGAGAAACTGTGACACATGACTTCGACCAAATGGTTTATGAAACAACCATGCCAAATTTCAGGAGTTCCGGCTGATTAATTTTAGAAGATAAACGGTGTTCTAAAATACATTGCCATTGGTCCATATAGCAGTACTAACGGATGGGCAAAATTAATCTCCATGATGAAAATACTCAACACCCCCGTGAATGTATGACCTTCGCTGTAGTCATGGAAAATGGTAATACAATTAAAGAACCATATATAGTTTCTGTGGTATTGTTTATCAGCAACAGTTCTGAAAGATAGCTAGATTGTCAGTTGATAGCAATGCATGTGTTAAAGAGCTCGAAAAAATAGTATATGAGATTTACCGTCTGCACATGATATGTTTTACACCCTAGGGAGAAATCTGTAACCCTGGCTAAACATAGCCTCTACCTGCAGAATAGACTTGGTACCTGATGACGTTTTATACCTCTTTTCTCCCTTAATGCAATGTATATACATCACAATTAAATGGCAGAAGGGGATCATAATATAATTGTATTACCCTGCCGCCTTCATCCTGTAACCACCTCCATCATGTAACACGACATCAAGTGCAAATCCCTGCTCATGCAGAATAAGTCCTCATTTAAACTCTGTCGACTATCATTTTTGAAGATATTTCTTGTTTAGCAGGTTAGGGCAATCTCGCTCTCTAAAATGGAGGTGAAAAGGTCGTTTTTGCTCAATAAATCAGTTCACATAATGAATTCAGCTAAATCCTCTTGAGGCGCACACAGACATATGTATCAGCATCAAATGGTAATAAAAAAATAAATTGTCATCTATCTAATTTGCATAATAATAGGCCAAACATATGTTGTGCTGTTTAAGAAACTTTGACTGGTTCTGCAAATGGGAATTAATTTTAGGACATGAAACAATGGATAAGATAATGCGCCTGAAGTTTTGAAGCATTGGTTAAGAAGGAATCAGAAGTTATTGAGTATATAACGATCTTTCTTACATCCATTTTAGAGAGCGGGATCGCCCTAACCTGTTTAGAATACTACTGCCTTGAATGAGTGGCTTCCCCAAACAAGGTCCCTTCTCCATAATCAATCTTTCTAATGTTCATATATCCCGAAGAATTGGTACAGATCTCAAATAAATCCCTGTGATACAAGTAAACAATATAAACGAGTAATCGTCAAATCCTTGTGACTGGTGTAAAGATACAATGAGAGGGTTTCTTGTTCCCACAGCACCCCTCAACTACATTATATGAATATTCTATAGGCCGTCTTTGATGAACGAGGTAATAGCAATTTGCTTGAGCATATTTTCTAGTGTCTTCACAATTGGCCAATAGCCTGAACGCAAAGTGAAGGAGAAAAGAAACATCAAACGTCCCCGGCGTTGATTGATCACACAATAAAGTTTTTCCGACCTGTAAAAATAGGGCAAACCCTCGAGTCTATCGATCGACTATACTGAGTGGTGACTTTCTTGCAGGTAATTAAGTAATTGGCCGAGCACCGCTTTATTCCGCCGCTAAAAACACGCTGCTTTACTGCGTTTCCTTCTTCCGCTGCATTTATCTAAACACATAATTCTGATTTTACTGACGCAAATTGTCATTTTTACACATCCTATGGTTAGAATTTATGAATCGGAAATTGATTCCAGACCGGGTTGATATTCAAATGAGTGCCAGTGGATAGATTTTAACGTCGCTTTCAACATTATTTCAGTCATATCGCGACGAACCATCTAAGCACCACCCAACCAATTTGCGTTCCTGTTGCTTCAAAGAAGAAATCTTTAAAGCAACATGGAACCGACACCCTCCAACGACACAATACAACACTGATGACAGCACACAGTCACAGTCGGTTACTGTTCTGATTCTAAGATTATCATTTCGGTTTACATTCTTTACCTCTATATATCTGTACCTACATGAAGAACTACTGTCAAATTGTTCTACCGTGAATGTACGATGCTTCAGTATCAATACGACAAATTCTTGAAATAAGGAACAAGCAAGGTGAAGCGACTTGAATAGTGACGAAGGATGGGGACCGAGAGCAGACGGGAGTGTAACAGGGATGCGGTGGCCCCATCCCTCAGGCGGGGGCTGAGGGGAACCTCCAAGGAAGTTTTGGGAATTTTAGATGTGATTTAACGCACTTTGGCGTTGTTGCTTGAAAGGGTTAGCATATTTCGCAGTATATGTCACAAGAGCTGAAAAAAACCCAATCAGCGTTTGTCAATGAAATAATTCAATGAAATAATTCGCCGATAATATAGGTCAACTATTTCCACTCAACAATATCAATATGCCTGGGACTTCTGAAGATGTGGGTAGGAGGACGGGGCCCTTCCCCGGAAAATTTTGGAAGTTCAGACGATTCTACACACATATCTGACCCATTTCAAGGTATTTCAGTCACAATTATTTTTTTTTATTTTTTTTTTTTTTTATAATTGACACTTTATTCGGATTTTGGGCAAGCATATACAATTCAGTCCTTCAAATCATCAGAATACAATATTACATGCACCATATCATATAATATACTATACATGTACATAACATACTATTATATAGAAGTGGGCAGTCTGTATCATCAGAATATTTACCTAATGCGTGCACGGTCTGAGAGCTTCTAATCTGACTATATATTTTACGAGTCAAAATTTCTGTGACAATATTATCAGCGTCGAAATAAGAGGTGCAAAGTTGGCCAATATTGGTCAAATTGACTATGTTCACCATTTTTGTAATGAACATGTACATATTTTTGGATTTCATAAATAGCTTTGGTTTCGTTTTGTATGCTTCTTATGCAGGGGATTTTCTTTACTACTTTCATTTTGTATATCAAAAATTTAATGATGGTTATAAAATAGTTCAAAGGCCTATTTCTCATTTCAGGTAATCCCAAGATTACATTTTCCGGTGAAAATTTAATATTAATGCCTACTGAGGCTAACCCAATCTAATTAAAATTGAATCCTATCTGCTCCCCATGTGGATATGTGGGGAGCATTGATAGGATATTAATTTATTAAGTTTGGAGGCTAACCATAGTTCAATGTGCCTCCAGAGTAAATTTATTTCATCACAGTACCACAAATGAAGAATAATAGTCTCCGGGGTCCTATTACAAAATGTGCACAGACTACTAACATTATTATCCATTTTATGTGCAAGTATGTTGGTAGTCAGTACTCTATTAATCACACGGTATTGAAACCATTTGTATTTCACTTCCTTGTATTTCGATACCTGAATATCAAACAGTTTCCAATCCGACTCATTGTATGATTTCTGAAGAATTTCTTCCCATTTTAAAAGTGCCTTTGCTTTTTTGAATTTTGGGTTAAGTAAAGTTATGTAAAATATCTGACAGCCTTTTCTATTCGCTAACAGGCGAGATACAGCTGGTGGGATTAAAGGTCCTACCGGATGTTTTCTCAGTGTTTTGAATCCCATCAAAGTTCCGAAATATGTTCTAAGTAATTTGTTTTACAATTGAATCGTGAATTGAATTGATTCGAATGTTTGAAATGAAAGGACTTCTCCCGTATCATCCAGAAGGTCATTGACGAAGCGGACACCTTTATTATTCCAGCTAGCACGGTAAAATGAACGGTTATTGATGGTGAACTTGTTGTTGTACCATCACTTTTCACTGCTAAATTCTGTACATGATTTGTATCCTACTTGTTTTTGAAAATCCACCCACGTTGAAAATACATCCCGCCAAAAATTCTTATCTAAAAATGGTATAACTGCGTCGCTAAGAAAAACAGGACCTACCTGTACTGGATCTATGTCCTGTGAAATATACAATTTTAATATTGTACTCCACTTCGGCTTTGAATTGAGGGTTGATACTTCATGTAGGGACTATTGTCTGTGTCTTTGTGTCGTTGAAAAGGCACATGACTAGACACATTGTTGTCTCCAGACTTGGCTATTGTATCCCCAGACTTGGCTATTGTATGCATTGTCTCGTGATTCTTACATAAAGTATGAACCGAATTGAGCCTTTTCATCCATGACATCTTCTGTGCCTGAATTACATATTTTATGACCGGAATGTCTAACCCCCTTCTTTAAATGTTTTAGATCCTGTTTCCCTAGAAATTTTATCAGGTTTTGAGTTCCATATAAATTCATAACAATATTTTTGGAGAATTTCGATGACTGGATCAGGCGGGTTTGGAAGGGTCGAAAATAGGTGGTTTAATTTTGGTATTAGTAAACTTTTAAGAATAACTATTCTGCCTAGGGGAGGGGGGGGTGAGTCCACGCTTCGCCCATGAATTCCTGGACATTTGGATTTTCTTTTATCTTTGTAGTCACAATTATGGTTCACGGAGAGCGACTAAATTCGATTCTTGAAGGTTGTAAAGAAAGAACTAAAAGTTCAACTTTTATACACAAGCCAAGATTTAAGGAACGCATTGGTCTGTATTACCATGTACTCTCATCGGGAAACACAGAAATCGTCAAAGTGACAAATCAAATAATATGAAATAACACGACCTGACCATATTGTATTTTCGTTGACTCACATTGCCTATAGTTATCCACTTCGAATTCCTTATGGACTTTATTTCAATGACACACACACTGGTTCTACGCTAAACATGTTGTATGCAGTGCACTTCTAGGTACGTTAACTCAAAATTGTCACTAATGGTCGATTATCTGGTGGGTTTAACAAACAAAAGGTTATTTATAATACGTGTAGATTGTACAATCGATGTACTTCCATAGGCTTCTTTGTCTACACCACGATGCAGTGGTCGTTATAGAAACACCATCTCTCTAACGTCTTCGAAAGCTGAATCCACAGAGCAACTCGATCATTAATGAAAAACCCAAACGGTCAGTTCTGGTACCTTTGTTGTGCCTTGTCAACGCCAAATCGATAGGTTTCGCACTTCTATCTTAGAAGATAATGAAATACGGTAATTCAATTTTAACATTGCACGTGTTACCGACAACATCCATGTGATGGAACGTACCAGTCCAAAGATTGTATTACATATATGCAACCAACCTGTAACCATCTCGGTCATCTATACGCGGTAAAACTGACCTGGGATCGTGTGTACCCATTTTCAGCCTACTTTCGGCAACTGCAAGAGGAAATTTCCAGAAATCAATACCACGTGACTTCGTCAGCCAATCAGCAAAAGTCTATCGACGTAACCCCAACGTAACTCGCCATTTTCGAGTCATGTGCTGTCCTACTTGTTCAAAATTACAGATCCACCACACCTCTTGTATGATACGAAAGTTATTAATACCTATATATTTTGTAAGCCCAGGCAATATCTGTTTCAGAAGTGGTATGAAACCGTGTAATTTATCAGATTTCTCGAGTCTGTTCTCCGCCGGATGAAGGACGAACAGAATCCGGTAAAGTACCGGATATCGCTCCGCGATAATGGAGACACACGATTCGCAACCCATCTTATGGATGGCGAAGAGTACGCAAATGATATGCAACATGGGACGTATGGACAGTCCACACGTAGCTAATAACACCCCTCAAACCACCCCCACCCGCCATCATATTCAGTCGCCAATGTCCATGTAACCTGGGGAGATGATGAGGCAATATACTGAGACACAACTTTTGTAATCCAGGTTTCATCATTTGAGTCTGACCTAGTTCGTATTGGCATCTATAAATCCGAGCAGTCCGAATTCCTGCCAGATAGCACCGAGGAACGGTGTTCCCTGCAACGTTTAAGCACTCTTTACCAGGCCAATATTCTATTCTGTAATCTGCTAAATGAAGACAACTACTCTAAATTCAAGTTTTGCCAGTTACCATGTTCCTACGAAGTAGGCTACCATTTGCAAATTGTCCGGTAGTCAGTCAGTCCATCCGAATCCTTTCGTCGGCAAAATAAGGAGAACCGTTGACAGAAGAACCTTGATTTTTTGCATGAAGGTGCATTTGGGGACTGTTAACAGCAAGTTCTGAGCTGACCTACTTTTGATGAAAATTTCTGGCGATTTTTGATGAAACTCACCCGTGATTCTGACTTGGGCTGTGCCCATCTTAATATAGGCAGGATTTCAACTTGGGGCGGGGGGATTTCCAAGAGTTCAGTGCGTGTCGGAGTCCTAAATGCCTACCCTACTTCGTAGGTCCTGTGACGTTAATCACACGGACAAGTTTGAAAAAGGGAATCTAAATCTTGTGCCCATGATAATGTTGGGGAGATGAAGCTGGTATATTTTAGAAGTGCAACAATCTCACCCAGCCACCAGTCATATTTTCGGGACACGATTCCCGCCAGAGCTCCCAACGAAAGTGATATCATAACATATTTAAAGCGGTATTTCTCGGTGTTCCGATCACTATTCGCTTCTGTGTTATATCTGGTTCGATAATAGCGATACAGAAAATGTTCTAGAGATCATTTCTCCAGCTGAGGCGAGGAAGCATACGAAAAGCCACGTTGTAAGGTCATCTTCCGCTGCTGACGGCATGGTTAAGTGGAGTGAGACTGTGATAAACGGAGCATGCACTGTGGGAAGTTCAGAGAAATTCTCTATGAGTGCAGATTGACAGCGGCTTTGTTTCAGCTGTCTATGGACTGGATATATACAGGTATAACCTGCCCAATATGGCGGAAATGTTGTCTGACAGAAAAGCCCACTTCTCGTCACTCATACATCACCGGCTAAGTACGTGTTTGCTGGGCGATATGGACTGGTGATTAGCGTCAAATTGACATATGGATTCTATTCTGAATGTTTTATAAAGGCCCGAGGTTATTGATCGTTTGACGCCCCGAGCTCGCCGGTAAAAACTAATGCCTGTATTGATTATAGATATCTGGGCTTAGCGAATTTTACAGATGGCGAAAACGGCGTTCCATTGAAAGCAGATGTCGACGATAACAAGAACATAGTGACATATACCGACAGAACCTCGTTAAGCGAGTCTTCAGAACCAGTCACCACAAAAAAGCGGATCTGACAAGGTTTGAACAACCACACGCACTTACGAACACTGGATAGAGGGGAATCAATGTAGCAATAGCTGCAGTATATGAGCAATCTCCAAAGCAAATACTGCTAAGATACCTCGAGGCTGAATAGAAGTCCCGAAATGTACTGTAACTATAACAACACTCAATACATCTTCCTGAACCATTGGTATTTCACATTTCATTCAATATCTCTATGAATAACGGTACCAGGCAAATTGCTGATGCTTCTAATCCAAGCGACCATGTCGTCCATCTATGCCAAGAGGTTATGTCAATTTATCAAAGCTTCATCCAGCCCATCCATCAAGGAACAAATAATCAAAGTAGCAGATAAAATTGATTATTAATGGGTCGGACTCTGATTAAGAGCTACTTCCGAGGGGATAATCTACTGTACATTACACTCGCTATTTCGTAAGGGTGAGTGAATAAGATTTAACGTCGCTTTCAGCATTATTTCAGCTATATCGTGACGAACCAAAGACAAGGGATATTACAGTGTATTCAGATATGACTTACACCAACAGTGTTTGGAGCAGCTGTAATCAAGAATTAATCAATAACGAGAGAGAACAATAATTAAGTAGTGTAGATTGCATGAATGTATGCCACAGCCCCTCGCCCGTCTTCCAGGCTGCGGGGTGGGGAGGGACATGAAATTGCACATCTACCTCATATAATAGTCATAATTCAACAGGTAAGTGTCAAAGTTTTCTGCCAAGTTGTCATGTTCTATATAGTAAATAGTTTTATTGACGATTAAGAGTCATAACTCTGGAGGAATCATCGAAACCGGTTGACAGAAATTTGACAGTCCACCTCTAAATAATACCAATCATTCACTTAGAAAATTTAGATCTGCCAATTCTTCGACAAATAATAAGGTAGATGCAGCCAGGACAAACTAATATACTAGGGCATGTATCGATAACGACCCTAAAGGGCCATAACTCTGCAGAAAAGCATGAAATGGGGGAAAATTTTGACAGTGCACATATGTAAGATACAAAGTTCCATGTAAGCTTTGAATTTGTCAGTGGTAAATGGTAACGGAGATATGGTTCGGACAATATATATTTATATTGAGGAATAAAGGGCGGTAACTTTGAGAAAACTCATCGCAACGCGCAAAAATCGCAAAAGTGCTCACTCGCATCTGTTTCCACCACCTCCACATGTTGCGTTTAACATCTAAATAATTGAGAAACTGTGAAACACTGATTTAGAATAAATGGTGCATGAAACAATCATACCAAATTTCAGGGGTCCGGTTAAATACGTTTTGGAAAATACAGGGGTTCTAAAATATATTGCCGTACATCCCTATCGATAGTACTAGTAATAAATGTGCAAAATTACTCTCCATAATTAAAATACTTAACACCTTCGTGAATGTAATATCTTTGCTGTAGTCATGGAAAATAGTAATAAAATGAAATCGTCATTCTTCAACATATAAAGAAATGTGTAAATTTCCTGGTCGAGCAGATCTCAACCGGTGTTTATTTTCAGCAACAGTTCTATGAAGAAATCTGTGATAAACACACCAACTACCTTCAGAATTCTTGGCATGAGCGATCGTCCTCACCTCAACACCACCATTTCCATCATCTCCGAGTTGAGGAATATTAAATCTTGCCTAATTCCACTCCCTAAATCTGCTGCATTATAAATCAAACAATTCCCTTGGCCTACCCACGAATGACTTCGTCTCATCGATCAGGAAGGACGTTATTTCCACCAATCGATTGACCAGTGGTCCGGATCCATCCAGAGAATGCAATATTTGATTCTGATGGAGAATTTCGAAATAATATATGTTCTGTGAATCTGACTAAACCATCTTCATTTTATCCAGCCAATTTCTACGTTCCCACTTCGAACTTCCCTTGATATATCTGGACCCCTTCAATGTTCAAATAACTTATAAATAGACACGAGACGTCACTGACCTCGAAAACATTTGAAATTCGAAATGGGTCGCACAAGAGCGTTATTGATTGGCTGATCTAATTAATGGGCACCATATTAGGAGGAAGGACGCCGCTAATAGAGGATGATGTCACTTTATGTGACTTCACTCGCAATCGATGTGTACGTTCTGATTGGTTCTTCTGTCGTTAGCTGGTGAAATTTACACCTCGGATTTTGAACGCTGAAGGGGTCAGATAAATCAAGGCAGGTTCGAATTCTGATTGGTCAGCTAATCAGCGTGTGACCTTTTTGTCGGAGGCGTGTCGCGACTGATCAATCAGAATTGAGAAAGAAGCCGGCCATCATCTCGGTGAGCCGGGATGAACGGACAGTGGCGTTGGATATTGAATCGCCCGGCAAAGGTATAAAATTGCACAAATTTACTAATTTGACGACGGGAATATATAGAGTGACACTTGTAGAATATGCTGACGTATTTTGTTTGGAGGTAAACGGTTTATTTTCCGTTTCACCCATAGTGCGTTTCACACCTTGGTGTATTTTTATATAAAGCATGGGGTTATATATAGAGACACCATATTTCGACATTTCACCCTAATACCACCGCCCACACCCCCCAAAACTCTTGTTTTGACGGCCTGTGGCTTTTCGGTATCAGAGGATCAGACACTTTGCTTACTTGATATGTTGGTTACACATCCTCTATAAATCGAGCCAATCAGTGAGCGCATTCATCCAGCTAGCTCATTACGCCAATCCGCTGCGAGGTTTGAATTTTGACGGGTTTGAATTTCATCTCTGGCCAACGACTTTTGACGTCCGGCTTGAAACGACATCGGGTATCAAAATAAAATCGCAGATTTTGGGTAGCTACATGATAATTCATAACAGCGGCGGTACATAATATGGGGATTTAGAATTGACCTGGACCTGGCAAATATGAGGGTTTAATGGGAAGACAGCGTTCCAAAAAGAAGAACTAGCGTTGGTCGTCTGAATCATTTCCAGCAATGTTCAAATGATAGGGTGGAATCTAGCTCAATATACTCAACCTGAATTTGTAGTTAAACTATAAAAGGCAATAAAAATAAACTCATATCAACTGGAAGAGCAACAGCTTCTGTTAGCGCAACGGGCCGAAGCATTCAACAGCCCTAACGGGGGGTCATTTTCGTATATTCTGTATGCTGCTTATTTACATTGGTTGTCCATTTTGCTTCTCATACCTACCGGTACATAATTTGCGTGTCCAAAATGTCCAACTTTTGTATGTAGTAACTCCCCATTAACAGATCCAGCGATAGCTCACGTCAAGGTTTTGATGAAGAGGCTTCAGAGCTCAGAAAGATGGTGTATGTTCACACCCACACATATATATATTGTCCTAGAAACTTTGAATCTATATCACGCATTCTCATGACAAAGAATACTTCTCATCTACAAACCAACATATTGATCATATCTGAGTCAGGTCATGTACATCTAGCCTAGACTTTCACTGCCATATCCGCTGCATTATGAATCGTTCAATCTCGTGCGAAAAGTCATAAAGTCTCGACCCATCCATCATGAATGAGTAGCAAAGGGCAGTCTTGCTTCTGCAGTGAATATTTAAAGAATTATCTGGGTCGCCGACCTCCAAGCCTTCATGATCAATCTGGTTAATGATCCTATACAACACCATGAACTCTTGAATACGAATTTTTTTTAGGTATTTTAGGCATAGTAACGATTTCCAATCTACATGTGTGTATGAGAAATGTTTGGTTGCGAGAAAGTATGAAAAGAAAATATGAAAAACTGTTTATACAAGCAAGATTCTCGATCCATCATGAAGACTTGACTGAGTGGTTATTGGTATCAGAATTTTGGCATAAATACCATACCATTCGTTTTGAAAGATGGAAAAGTAGTATATAAAGCTGAAATGTCTTAGTATTTGTGGTGGGGGGTGAGGCGACGATCCAATATGAAGACTTGTCTGAGTACAACCCTCCCTAAAGCCCGGCGCACACGAGAGCTATCAGCTGAGCTGACCGCCTCAATTGCCGGTCAGCTCAGGCGCTAGCTCTCGTGTGCGGGCAGTTTTTGGTGAGTTTTTGGCCTCGCGAGGCCGGGGGAAAAATATCAAACTTGTTTGATAATTTCGCCTCGCGAGGCCAAATCCTCAGCGTGTGCGGCGAACGCAAGTTAACAGCTCAGCAGTTTTACTGGACCGGCCAATGAATCGCATGTTATTTTCACTCGATTCATACGCTCGACTCTTCAAAATGGACTTGAAGAAGACGTTATGCGGGAACTGAAATCAATTTCTTGAAACTTTTGCTCACCGTGTGCGCTGAAACAACTTTAGGGGCCAAATTGTCCCACTCAAAAGCAAAAAAAAAAATTCAACAATGTTACAAGATAATTGAGTTTTCAAATGACTACAGATCTTAACATTCTAAATCAAATAATAATGGGATAACTTATACCCCAAAATCAAATATCTCAGGACTTTTGTCCAACCTGGTCAATTTAGCTCAATATTAACATGGCAGAACAACTCACTCACTTCTTGCCAGTTAAACTATGAAAAGTTAAAAACTTTTGAACATAGTTACAAACTGGAATGCATTATAAGACCTATAATATTTAAATAGATGATTTGGAGTCATAAAGCATAAATTTGAGATGAAAACGAAGTGCACAATGCTTCATTGAGTGGTGGACAGACACCGGTTTTCGAACTTTTTTTTCTCTGTTTGCAACAAGTATAATTTTGACCACCAAGCTAAAGATATTGATTTGCCTAGATTTGTATTCCATAAATTCAATCAGGTTTCACCTATTTGCGGATTCGTTAAGATTTTAGAAGAAAGTTATTGTTGTGTCTAATGTTACATGTGGACAGACATTGTGTAACATTAGCAACATTAATTTCCTAAAATTAAATATATGTTAATGATTATCATCATTATCTGCTTTCCAAAGTTTATATCTAAATGTAAATACACAAATAAGCCTAAACAATTCAGTGCTGACATCTTGATTTAAATATTACTATGAGAAAATTTCATTCTTTTGGTTAAAATTGTGTTGCTAATGTTACATGTGGACAGACCTGCTTGTGTAAGTGAAAACAATTAACAACTGTTCAATAGATTTCTGGGACACAATGGCCAACTTTAATATGTTAAAATGATAACTCTGAAGATATATTGATGATCCATTATTTTCTTTATGTCCCAGAGGATTCGGTACTGCAACAAATGGACATTAAAGTATGTTGCTAATGTTACAGGTGGACAGACATTTTGAATCGTTAGCAACATAGACTCGTTTTAAAAAGAAAATATTTCTCGCATAGAACAGAATCAGCTATCAAGGCTGTGGTTTCTTGAAGAAAAACAAGCAGGAAACTCATCTCATCTGCATATTTACTGAATTGTAGCAATTTATATAGAAATTTTAGTGAAAACCGGTGTTACAGGACAGACATGGTGGACAGACATTTGTCTTCATTTGCTTTTATTTCATCAAAAGCAACTGATTTTGCTGATAGCTTTACCTTGATAATTATCACAGTTTCATCTATTTGTTCTTTTCATTATCAATTTAGTAAACTGATTATGCAAGTACATTATTTTTGGCATTCTCCATTTGCTGCTAACGTTACATGTGGACAGACAAATGTAACATTAGCAATAAAACGTCTGTCCACATCCCGCAGGCACGTTTTCAACTGATATTGGGCAGGAAAATAAAATAATCCAAATTAAAAGTGTTTTTATCACAATGTAGATGGTCTGTCAGGTTTTACTGATCCAAATAATCTATTAACATTTTTAATAGATAAAAATTATAATTGGTAGTGTTGCTAATGTTTCAATGTTGCTAATGTTTCACATTGTGGACAGACAAGAGAAAAAAAGATTCTTGAAGCTTCAGTTGAAATTTTCAATGCTCGCAGCTGTTTTAGAAGTTGAACTGTTATATTAGAAACCAAGAATTGGGATAAAAGGCTCTCTAAAGGTTCTGATATTTAAACTGGAGAATAATTGTGATGTTGCTAATGTTACACAAAATTGGACAGACATTTGCAAGGCGAAACATTAGCGACATTCTGTATGCTGATTTCAGTTGAAATTCAAAATATTTTATCTACATACGGACATCAAATTAGCCACAACAGTGGACAATTTTATAACAAAATAATTCAATCATATTATGGTTCTGTTTTAGAACACATTTTCATATATTTTTGATGTTGCTAATGTTACATCGAATGTGGACAGACACAAGTGATATTAGTTAGTGACCAAACATTTTAATCTTCTGGCTTTCCTGTAAATTATGGTTACCAGTGGTCTATTTAAGATCAAACTTCAACACTGTAGCTTTATTATGGGATACTTCAGTGGAAAAAATAATACAGTTTTCTTTTGTTCTATGCGTAACTAATTCACCCTCCAAAACTGGTGGGATTTTTGTCTGTCCTAAAACACAGGTTTTAAAAATTTAATTTCCATTATATTCTCAAATTGGTCACATATCTCAGTGTTATTATATGTGCTATATCTACTACCCATAAGCTAAAATTTGACATATACTCAGCTTTATTCTTGAAGTTCTTCAATCGTCTGAGTTGTATAAAAGAAAACACAGCAATTGGTCCCCATTACAATGAAATCTGCCACAAGAGAGCTAGCCGCTGAGCTGACAGGCAATTGAGGTCGTTAGCTCAGCTGATATCTCTCGTGTGCGCCGGGCTTAAAACTCATGCACCCTGTCGAAGGGTGTATGGGTTTCAGGGAAGGTCGTAACTGGGTATATGAGTTTCAGGGAGGGTCGTAACTTTCAATACACCCGGGGGAAGCCTGAATGACTAATTTACTACCCCCCAAGCCTCCTTATCTATAAATAGTAGAATACTACAACAGTACAACGGACAAATCCAACGGGTCATTTCGGTTACGAAACTGTCCGCATTTTGCAATGGCACTGTGAGAAAGGCGCACCACACACAATCCATTCAATCTGCTCTCATTCGGAAATCGACCTTTATTTTTGGAACAGTTGACATCTTTTGGGTTCGAGTTATCTGTCCGAAACGTCAGTGAAAATAATGAAGTATGACTTTATACCATTACATTTTGATGAGTGAGCGAAAGTTCCATAAATATTGAGATATGGTCAGCTGAACTTTCGAAGCGAGAGTGATACGACCCGACCTTTTAACCAATTACAATCCAGATATTGAATACGAATTTGCTTGTGGGGTAATAAATCATCCTATCAGTCATCATATGTACCGGTATATCATATCTGTCATCATATATCCAACGGTATATCACATATATCCTATTTGGCATACGTACGTCCTATCAGTCATCATCCTACGGTATATGATATCCTGCATGTATCTAATTCATGCATCGATATAAGTTTTATGGTATGCATTAGGTAGCTTCTTGAAATCAGGGTTCCTTGATAGAAATGGCATGCCGATTATCCAACTGGGATATACACTGTGCCCAGTTTAGTGTTCTGATCTGGATGGTGAGGGGATCCAATTGGAATGGCATGCCATTTATAAGCAATCCTTTGTCTGCCGAGTTCCAAAAAGTATGCCATGGAGTTCTAACTCGACGCAACATGCCTCCCTGTTTGGAATGCCTTGTGCCACTTTCTAGCAGGTCCCAATTCAAGAAGCTCCCTTGTCTGTTACCATATACACGCCCTGGTATACATTACTCTATCATATACCCCACCAGTACCATACAGGTTATGCTATCAGTCCACTGATATGCACTATCCTGTCTGTTATCATATAAGCTGACATGCCCTGGTATATATTACGGTACCCTATCCGTCATCATATACTTCACCAGTATATGTTATCCTACCTGTCATCATACCTCAGTATAAGTTTTATGTATGTCATCATGCATCCTGTCATCATATTCTTGACCAGGTATACATTACTCTGTCATCATATACTCCACCAGTATATGTTATCCTCTCTGTCATCATCCATCGGTATACTTTATCCTATCCGTCATTACATGTATGTACATTCACCGGTATCCATTATCCCATTTGTCATTGTACTTATGTACTTACTATTTGTTATGCCGTGTGTCACTGTACACATGTACCAGCAAAAATTATCATCCTATACATGCACCGGTTTACAAATTACATTATCCTGCCATATTCATGCATCGGTATACATTATCCAGTCTGTCACCATATACATGCATCGGTATACATTATCCAGTCTGTCACCATATACATGCATCGGTATACATTATCCAGTCTGTCACCATATACATGCATCGGTATACATTATCCAGTCTGTCACCATATACATACATCGGTATACATTATCCAGTCTGTCACCATATGCATGCATCGGTATACATTATCCAGTCTGTCACCATATACATGCATCAGTATACATTATCCAGTCTGTCACCATATACATGCATCGGTATACATTATCCAGTCTGTCACCATATACATGAATCGGCATACATTATCCAGTCTGTCACCATATACATGCATCGGTATACATTATCCAGTCTGTCACCATATACATGCATCGGTATACATTATCCAGTCTGTCACCATATACATGCACTAGTATGCATTATCCTATCTGTCATAATATCCATGCATTGGTATACATTATCCAGTCTGTCATATACATGTACCAGTATTATCTTATCTTCATCATATTCATGCATCGGTATGCATTATCCGGTCTGTCACCATATACATGCACCAGTATGGCAAATTCCACGGAAGTTGGACGGAAATCACATTAGCAACGTTTTTCAAATTACGAGCGTCTAATCCGTCATCCATAATTCAGCTGTCGTCCATTAGAGAATATCCGCGTCCATAATCCAAAAACCTATTCCATATTCCATGTAACAGTATTAGCACCAAATTCAAAAAGACAATGATAGTATACATAAACTTAGGCTGTTTCCTGCAAGAGAGAAGCGGTCTACAGTTTTCTTGATGCCGGCAAGACATCATGATGTTCCAAAAATATCAAATCTGTATCGCTGATCAGTAGTATCTATAGTATCCATGTATTGGTATTAACACACTGGCAATGGTACATATATCTAATTAATACGGTCAAATTAGCATCGCTGTAAATATTTTCTTGAATAATTTAGTTGACATTTGATTTGTGGTGATTATTGTAAAAAAAAGTATGACGGAAATATGACATCAGAACAAGTTACATTAGCAACATTTACATTTCTGTCTCTCTATCATACTGCAGACCAGAAATATACCCGATAAGGCGGTCTCTCTACAGGGTAAAATGGTTACACAACCTTGGTGGGTTTAGCAAACATGTACATGACAAGGAGTTAGTTTTTTACTATTTTGAACGTTGAGCTAATGTCATTTTTTGGTTGGATGGAGAATTTGACAAAGTCTGAAGTGGACTAGGTTATCGTGGAATACATACATTATCCAGTGGAAGCGCCGACTGAAAACGGTATATGGACATGTAAAATTCTTATTAAAATCTAGATTATTTAGATTAACGATTTCTTTTCACATGCATGCGAGATATATTATTATTCATTTTATACAGAGACGCAAGGAACATGTTTTAGTTATTTTCACTCACAAATTCAGCTTCAATGTGTACGTACTTCATCGATGTTGTATTTGAATATGGATTTAATCATTTGGACAATTTGCATCTGATTTTTCCTGTTCAGTTTTATGTTTTTACAACACAGTTAAGGTTGTTTTGTTCTTGATGTAACATTTTCCCGTCAAACCTGTTTGGAGACTCAGGATACAATTTATTTATCTTTCTTTTTGAAGAGATAAAATGTAATCAGCTGGCACAACATAGTAAAAAAACACAACAACACACATATATATCAGACTTTTCAATGATATAACTCATAGTGTAATTACGAATGGGTAAAGTGATTAATTTAATATATGGACACGCTTGTAATCGCTTTCCGGTCAACTTGTACCAGCAGGAACCTGAATCGGGTTAACATCAATCTATTGGATACCGGTACCGTTATGCTAGGCCTTATTTTTGCAGTAATCGTAACTATAAGAAAAGAAAAATAAACAAAATATCATGAAATAAAAGATCACTTGAACCTACTATCTCCCTGCATTACTCTGCTATGATGTATGGTGTTGAATGTGTCGACCGAACATAGAAAATTTACCTTCAATTGAGAAGAAACACACCAGTTGTAGTTTTACACAAGCCAAAAAAATATAGACAAGATATATGTGAGCGTGTCGTGGCCGAAGTAGTTAGAGTGTTTGACTCTGGCCCGGAGTGCTACAGCTGGCGTGGGTTCGCGCCTCGTCAGTGACCGCTTACATATATAGGTTTCTCGGCCATAACCAATGTGAATTGTGTTAGTGCCAATAAAGAATTGAATTGAATTGAATATATACTCGCCTATTCACAAGGCGCTGGACTGATTCGGTGTCCAGGGTAATATGGACTGATGGTGGAACTGGTTGCTACGCTAGACCTTCGCCAGCGGAGGCACTTGGGGAATAAAGTACCTGGGTGGCTTTCAGTGACCGCTATATAAATCCACTCACAGTAGTACATCGCATACACCGCTAGGAAGCTCACATGGTTAGACTATCACAGCACTTTCAGGATAGTAGTTCGTCCAATTGTAGAATTGTATAAATGTTCACTTCACAGCACGATAGTTGAGCTATAAATGTTGAGTGGTTCCAATTGAATGTATATTAATATGTACTCCTCCTCAGCTCCTACTGAACTGATAGCAGAAAAAAGATCGGCTTTAGCAAGGCTGGAATTATGTATCTGTTTTACAGAAACACAACTGTATATTTACAGATCATTCATGCTGAACCTTGCGGCAGTACTTTCGGCTATAATCCCCAATCGTTTTTGAACGTGTTTTTTTTCAATCGTTTATTTTTTTCTCAATTAAAAAATTAACCATTGGGTCACGATTTCACTTTTCATCCGAGAAAATTCACACGATTGAAAAACGATTGCACTCCAGACCACAGAAAAAAAATGATTCACACTGCCAGTCACGTGTCGAATCACAGTCAGTGGTAGGTTTTTCAGTGCTTTCGTTATCAAGTGTGGGAGTGTGTCTGACCAGACGACAGTGACCACAGCCAAAAATGAACAATTTCCAGCATATCGATGACAGGTATGGTTACTGGCGTCCAGTCATTTTTTGATGGAGAGATATCGTACTATTTTGTCACCAAATGCAGGGTTATTACTAGGGATATGTTGGTGACATATGTCAAATTGTCAAATTGAACATATCCCCACCATCCCCGGGGGTGGGTGAATGGGGATTCAAAGTGCATAACAATGAAGTCGAACAATAAATCGCTTATAAACAAGTGCAAAGTTTCCCAGCAGTGAATGACCTGCTGGGATACCTTAGCCCTAAAATTATGTCTCGGGGAAAA
>JAVTVY010024630.1:0-86024 GCA_036873755.1 Hanleya hanleyi
TCTCAATGATTGCTGCTCTGATAGTTATTGCTGATCTCAATCATTGCTGCTCTGATAGTTATTGCTGCTCTCAATCATTGCTGCTCTGATAGTTATTGCTGATCTCAATCATTGCTGCTCTGATAGTTATTGCTGCTCTCAATCATTGCTGCTCTGATAGTTATTGCTGCTCTCAATCATTGCTGCTCTGATAGTTATTGCTGCTCTCAATGATTGCTGCTCTGATAGTTATTGCTGATCTCAATCATTGCTGCTCTGATAGTTATTGCTGCTCTCAATGATTGCTGCTCTGATAGTTATTGCTGCTCTCAATCATTGCTGCTCTGATAGTTATTGCTGCTCTCAATGATTGCTGCTCTGATAGTTATTGCTGCTCTCAATCATTGCTGCTCTGATAGTTATTGCTGCTCTCAATCATTGCTGCTCTGATAGTTATTGCTGCTCTCAATCATTGCTGCTCTGATAGTTATTGCTGCTCTCAATCATTGCTGCTCTGATAGTTATTGCTGATCTCAATCATTGCTGCTCTGATAGTTATTGCTGCTCTCAATCATTGCTGCTCTGATAGTTATTGCTGCTCTCAATGATTGCTGCTCTGATAGTTATTGCTGCTCAATGATTGCTGCTCTGATAGTTATTGCTGCTCTCAATCATTGCTGCTCTGATAGTTATTGCTGATCTCAATCATTGCTGCTCTGATAGTTATTGCTGCTCTCAATCATTGCTGCTCTGATAGTTATTGCTGCTCTCAATGATTGCTGCTCTGATAGTTATTGCTGCTCTCAATGATTGCTGCTCTGATAGTTATTGCTGCTCTCAATGATTGCTGCTCTGATAGTTGTTGCTGCTCTCAATGATTGCTGCTCTGATAGTTATTGCTGCTCTCAATGATTGCTGCTCTGATAGTTATTGCTGCTCTCAATGATTGCTGCTCGGATAGTTATTGCTGCTCTCAATGATTGCTGCTCTGATAGTTATTGCTGCTCTCAATCATTGCTGCTCTGATAGTTATTGCTGCTCTCAATTATTGCTGCTCTGATAGTTATTGCTGCTCTCAATGATTGCTGCTCTGATAGTTATTGCTGATCTCAATCATTGCTGCTCTGATAGTTATTGCTGCTCTCAATGATTGCTGCTCTGATAGTTATTGCTGCTCTCAATCATTGCTGCTCTGATAGTTATTGCTGATCTCAATCATTGCTGCTCTGATAGTTATTGCTGCTCTCAATCATTGCTGCTCTGATAGTTATTGCTGCTCTCAATGATTGCTGCTCTGATAGTTATTGCTGCTCTCAATGATTGCTGCTCTGATAGTTATTGCTGCTCTCAATGATTGCTGCTCTGATAGTTATTGCTGCTCTCAATCATTGCTGCTCTGATAGTTATTGCTGCTCAATGATTGCTGCTCTGATAGTTATTGCTGCTCTCAGTGATTGCTGCTCTGATAGTTATTGCTGCTCTCAATGATTGCTGCTCTGATAGTTATTGCTGCTCTCAATGATTGCTGCTCTGATAGTTATTGCTGCTGTTAATGTTGCTGCTCTCATTCATAGCTGCTCTGAAAGTTATTGCTGCTCTGATAGTTATTGCTGTTCTCAAATTCATTGCTGCTCTGACAGTCATTGCTGCTGTTACAGCTGCTTTTACATTAATTGATGCTCTGACATTCATTGCTGCTGTCATAATCATTGCTGCTCTGACAGCCTTTGCTGCTGTTACAGTTATTGCTGCTGTTACAGTTATTGCTGCTGTTACCGTTATTGCTGCTCTGCCACTTATCGATGTCTACTTTCAGTTTACAGATGTAAGATACTTATTAAAGCGGACCTTCTAGTTTTGAACTAGACATTTCTGCAGGAGATCTATATCTCCAATTGATGTGGTTTGGATAAGCAGGTCCGAGACATTGGATTGAAATACTGACACATGTGTAGCTTCACTTGCTAATCTTAGGATGTAAGCTCAAGTGAACCCATACATCCATTCATCCATTAATCATCCATTCATCCATCTGTTCATCTGGCCATCCATTCATCCATTTTGACTCAGCACTTTGATCTTGTCCATGTTATACTACATGTGTCTATTGGGTTATCTTAGATGCCACTACTACTATTAAAGTGTACTTCTGCAATCAGCTTACACTCTCCATCCCACAATTTACATACAACAAGGTGTACATGTCTGTTATCTTGACCTGTATCACAGGTTCTCCAGCTTAGTTTTTTGGGGTTCAGTTTTATATTTGATAAGCTACATATACAAGACTGAATAGAAAGATCATATTTCAGCAGATAAAAGACTTCCAATAACCACATATATTCCGGAATTCTATGGAGATGTTTTGTATGACCGCGTTCTTGCTTCACGCTGGCTCTTAGTCGCGGTTGACCCTGTCATTATTTACACCTGTACCTGTCCATTAAGGTACAGGTAAATTGGTCAAAGGACACTGTAGAGGGGCTCCCACTCCATTATATTTGATCTTGTTGGTTCAGCCAAGTATTTCACATTAATAATGGCAGAGAACAGTTTCTCAGGGGGGTTATGAGGCGGTGCAAATTCAAGCCTCATAAAACTTCTCTATTGAATGCTAGTAAAGGAAAGAAAATGAGAAAATATTTTGACAGGTGAGCAGATTTTTTTTATGTTAAAAGGAAACTAAATGTTCTGAATGTTAGTCAGGTGGAAAGTTCACACTATTCCAATAAATTTGTTACATTTATTAATATTCAATGTGAAATTCTTCTTTGCACAAATCTTTCTTCAACGCGGTCCACCTAAAGTACCCTATCCTCTAGTTCACCACTGGCATGCTGTCTCTGACACGTGCTAAATAATTCACACATCACTGGTACAGTCTACAGTAGGCTACACTACATGATATCACAGCTTGTCCTCAAAGGTAAAGGACTTGTTCCAATTGGTGCATGTGGCTGCAGTATACTGGAGCCCAGTAATTGGCAAATATAGGTGAGTTTTGGCCACTGTGGACTTGAGAGGATGTGGGATTGAGAGAAATACTGTACATGAACATCTAACTTCACTGCTTACACAAATGTCAACTGTACTGACAGTACAGTTTAGAATTTGTTTTTGGATGAAGCGAAGCATTTTAAACATGTTAAAGGAATGCTTCACTCAATTCAAATATGCTGTCACTGTGAAGGTTTGTACTTGAAATTAAGTGTTCCAAATATTGCTTGCCATTGAAGATGGGAAATTGTTATTTTATTAATTTCTTAGTCTTATTTCTGAGCATCTGGGTGCCGCCATTTTCTTGGTGAGGTTGACATGATTTGGTGCTCTGAGCTCTGAATAATATCACACCATGCAGTGTCATTTAGATTTCTAAATTTCATCAAAGTTTTAGGCATATCTCTTTTCAAAATGAAAAGCACCATGAAAAGATGAAATAGTGATTTTTAAATATCAACATTGAGCATATGAAAACAGTTCAGCATTGTATTATGTCGTGAGTGGTACTAATTTTAATAACGCTATTAACGGACACCTCATGATGGAAGTTGTGTTGGACCAATCAGCAAAATGTTGTTCCAATCCTTTAATACGGAATGGCAGCACTCAATGTGTGAGAATAAGACTAAAAATGAAGCTCAACAACTATCTCTTGCCACTGATTATGAAAAAAATATTATTTTATTCATTTTTTAGGTGTATCTTGCTAAGTCATTTGCTGTATTTTTGCAATATGACCAATTAATTAACTAATCAATTAAATATTAGTGTACTCGCACACATATAATAAGTCCTGATATACAGGGTAATCATCTATATTATCTACTACATGTATCCTATTACCTAATAGGTACGTGTATGTAATATTAATTAACACACAGGTGTTTGATCAGGTTAATGAAGTAATGAAGGTACATATAAGAGTTGATGTAGACAGATGATATCAGTAACTTGATTGACCTGACTTGTATACATGCTGATCCATCTGATAACAGAGAAATTCTTTCCTTATATATCAAATTTTTTAAACATGTGGGCAGTGTATATCGTCATCCGTGCACAGGCATTCAACAGGAGAAAATGTGAGATGTAGGTGGACCAATCACGTGTGTTCATTTATTGCTTATGTATACATAAGTGTCCTATAGTAAAGGGCTGTCCCTTCTGTATTTACAGGTAAAACTTTGCATCCTGTCTGTAAGCCTACAACTCATTTACATAAAATCTACCTATCATTCTGAGGTATTTTGAGATGTTATCGTACTTGTGATTCAGTGTAATTATTTTAACTTTTTTAGAAGGCCTACAGAGGGTGAAGTGACAGTAGGGTAGTTTTACATCATGTGTCATATGTTTGTGTATGTGTTACAGAGGCAGGAAATTTATGAGAAAAAAAACTACATGACATTCATTATGTCTTCATTCTCTTTTCAGATCCCGAGCCATTATTCCTGCCACCTGAATTAGATGATGGGAGAGAAAAGACTCTGTCTGTGAGTATACATGTGCATGAATGTTCTCAGAACTTCTCCATAGCTTTAATATTCTTTCTTGGAGGCAAGCCAGTGCTCCACTAGGTTTTATCACCCACAAGTGGAAAGACAGAAAAAAAGGAGAATTTTTTGGTTTTTAAATTTATAAACTTCTCCATAGCTGTGCTAATCTTTCTCGGTGGCAAGCCAGTGCTCCACTATGTCTTATCACACACAGGGGGAAAGACCAAAAAAAAAAAAGAATGTTTAGTTTTTAAATTTAACGGGGTTTTTTGGTTTTTGTTTTTTTAGTTTTTGTTTTACACATTTCTTCTCAAAGTTTTGTCAGAATAATATTCTCGAACACCAAGTCAAAGAGTTGTTTGATGTTCTGTTATTATTTGCAGGAAATAATATTGTTCAAGTAGCTCAAAGAACATTGTTGGTTTCATGCAAATTGTATTGAACCACTGCAACAGTTTGCCAGAATAATAGATATATTTGGTCTGTGTAAAAAAAAAAAAAAAAAAAAAAAAACCTCCCTCCTTCGTCATTAACACAAAAAAAATGCTTGTGAAGCAAGAGATTTTTTCAGCCTAATGTTGCCATCGTACAAACCTGGATATTTGTAAATAAGATGAATTTGTTTAAATACAATGTTGCTATTTCGATTGGTTCCATCTGGGTTTGGTTGCACCCAATGAAGTCTTCCCAATATGGGACTCGGACAGTGTGCAGTGACCTGCAAATTTATGGGTTGTAGATGTTCATTTCACACTATATGTTACAACATGGAGGCATGTTTATAGACCTACATGTAACTGATATAAACTTGGTGAATACGCATAAAATTACCCACCATATTTTGAACTTTGACAACCTTTCTCCCCTTTCTTGAAAAAACTCATTCACTGATGCTCCCATCTCGGTTGGCATCGTGCCAATTTCAGTGGACGAGTTTATGTGGTCTCCCAGATGGGGAGTGATACTGTCAGCTGTGTGGGAATTATGTGAATATGTATGTCTATTTGTGTCGTTTTGTTAATCAATTTCACAACGGAAATAGCAGTTAAACTTGAGAAAGAAATTTCATCTTGTAATTTATTTGTTTGTTTTATTCGATTGTTACTTGAAGTTGTATGAAAGCAGACGTTCCTTTCCTCATCCGACTTGTGAAATGGAATCTCCCAATGAACACCTGCACTTGATGGGTGTTGATTTATGATACTTAGTTGCCCTATTTCTTCTAATTTTTCGAACAGTAATATTTAAACCATCTTTATGTCAGCTGAGGCTAAATACTGTGGCATGGATATGTTATTTATCCTAAGAACTCAAAAGACAGCAAGTGAAATTTGTAGAATGTTAGTAGAATTTCTCTCTGCAGATGCCTGAAGTTAACTTTTACCATCTGAATAATTAGAAGAAATAGGGTAGCGGGTACTATGAGATGAGACTCTGAGTGGATCATGCCTCACTGCACACAGTCTGAGAGACCGTTCCATTAAACAATACATCAGGTCATTCAACTTACACTGGTTGTTTCTGCCAAAAGATGTTATTTTCATTTGTGAAGATGCTACATGTATGCATTTCTTGAGCTGAGAAGGTTATGGAGTGATATCAGTACCGAATCCGGAACACACAGCCATATTTACTAATATTGTGTTAAACACAGGTACATGCCTTGAAAGTTCCATCTTCACCTGAGTGAGACAATTTTCAACAAAATAATATATATACATGGTTTACACTTGTTAAATCCAATCTATTGTCATTTGAAGGATATGAATTATGTAAGCACAAACTAGCATATTGATCCTGTTTGTTCTCTTGTTCCCTGACATGTCCCAATATTGTTATTTAGGACATGACAGGAATTTGAATTCTGCGGGGAGGAACACAACGTCTGTAATGCTGGGTGGGGGCCCACATGGCACACACACACATCAGAACCTTGTTAACATAGCAACTACATGTATCTGGCTGACTTCACTTACCTGTGCTCCATCATTATCAGGGTCAGCTAACGAGACTTCACTTGATCTTCTTACCACAGCTCGATTTCAGCTGTACATTTGTTAAGCAAGGCTTAGTGGATGTTTGATTTATGTACATAAGTATTTCTTAATCACCTATTAAAATCTGTTAATACTGTTTCAAGACCTGTAAAATTGATTATCAAATTATTGCAATATCACATAATCTATGTTCTGTTACAATTTAGTCAGACATCTTTCATGTACAAGCATGTGTTCATCGTATATTTTAATTTGCACAGCCACCTAATGTTCTCTGTGGATATTTATAGTTTTGAACTATTTTCTGATCATATCTTTGCTGGGATTAATGCAAGACTGTTTCAGTGTCGACCATGATTTTCATGCTTATTAGATCTGCAAACATTTGAAAAATGTCGGACCACTGTTTGTTCGGGTAATAAATCACATGTATGTATCATGGCATAGGCCTACACATAAAAGGAATTTTTGACTTTCAGACTTTTTACCCAATATTTTGTAACAAAATATATTATATACACAGGCCTTTCTTGCTAGTTGGTATAACTTGATTCTCTGGTTATACACAGGCTGAAGTGCACTGTGTACCTGACTGAACTTCTCATCAGAATTGAACTTTACAAGGTAGTCTGCATAAGCCATACAAATAATAGATGTTTTTTTCAAACTGTGGAGAAATAGGATTTTCTCGTACTATTTGTCGTATTCCGTCTGGCATACATGTGTTATTGTAGGTCTGCTGCATACCTTCATGTGTGCGTGGTGTATGTCCTATGCCACAGTGCTGATCTGTGTGATCTGCAGAGTCACACTGGATTGCCTTGGCCATGTCATGAAATTTGAAATTTAATTTTCCAGACCTATTTTGTTCATTGAATTTTTCTGATGAAAATTCAGTTCTGCTGCATTTATGTGACATTATCACTTGTCAAAAAGTGATGAAAATTGTGGTCTGTCAAAAACCATGAAAATTTCAAAAAAGATCATAGAAAGTCATTGAATTCAAAACTTACATGTAATTTTCCAAGCCTGAAAAGTCATGAAAATAATTTTTTGGTGATACATGTGTAGCCGCATCATGACTCAAAGGAAAGAACAATACATCACAGGATATATACTACCTATTTCTTCTAATTTTTCTAACACCATTTTTAGATTTAGAAGCAGAAAAAACATCTGTATGTCAACTGAGGCTAAATATTGTGGTATGGATATGTTATTTATCTCAAGAACTGAAAATATAACTAGTGAAATTTGTGGAATGTTAGCAGAATTTCTTTCCGCAGATGCCTTCTGAATAATTAGAAGAAATAAGGCAGTACCAGTTTGAACATATATTCAAAGCGTTTGATTGGTCAATTCAAACTGTCAAAAAGAAATCAAGAATTTCCATTGGCCTGTTGAGAAAATTAGGAGAACTTTTGACAAATATGTCATGATCAAAACTTGTTCATGAAAAAAAAAACCTCATAAACTTTGACTGAGCACCTGCATTTTGTGGAGGAAATTTTTGACCTGGAATAGTAGATTCTATGACCTATGCATACATCAGCCAATCACAGAGTTTATGTAAAGCTTTAATAGGGCATATACATTACTGTCTTCATACACGACTTGACTTCTCCATTCACTCTTCGAATTAGCCTTCATCAGACCACCAAAAGCATTCAAATCCGAGAAGTAAATTTTATCTACATTACAAACCAGAGACGAGCCAATCAGAACATACCCAACGACTGTATGAAGGGTCACATATTCTCTCAGTTGTAACATCATTGCTCCTAATATGGCAGTCGAGGTGGCCAGGTACATATGACAGCCAGAATAACCCACTCATGTGGCTCATTTTAAAATTCAAATGGATTTGAGGTCAATGACATTTCCTGTCTATTTATGAATTTTTTTGAACAGATCCGATGGGCTGATATGTCCAGACTGATTCAAAAAGTGAACAGAGAAGTTGACTTGTGTATGAAGATGGTACGTTATACTCTCACTTGTTCTTCCAGGCGCATTTATATTCCCTGGGTATGACCATGCTGTATGCTGCTGAGTACAACGTTCAGGTCTCCTCTCCCCGAGAAAGAAGTCAAATGAGCGGTGACTTCAGCCGATTGGTCGGTCGCATGACAGCGGACAACCCGACAGACAGGCCTGCAGTGGATTCCGTGTTGACCGAATGTGACAGAATGCTGGGGTCGGAGTGCTCCCAGGAAATCTGTGCGGACATTGCGGCAGTGTGTAGGCAGAAGCCGGCTGAGGAAGGTTAGTAAAACAATACATTGATGGACCCGGTCACTGTTTCTTTTAACCTCTGATGTTATGAATCGTTGTTTGGCATGTCTGGAGTAAGCCAGTGACAAGTGTTGGAGAAGTGACAGCTATCATCTATCCACTCTCTTCCTCTCCTGTATTGGTGTAGTATTCAATTTTCCCTTCTTTTACTTTTTTTTCCTGCCCTGAAGATCTCGGGTCTTTATTTGGTTAGGATGACCGGAGTGAAAACTCCCCCAGATTAAGTTAACTCTCACCTGTGACAGGTATGTCAAAGGTATGACAGCAGTTCACCACAGCTTACATATACTGTTTATCCTGGAGAGTGAACCCTGACACAGAACTCCATGGAAATACCAGGGAGAGTTGTATGTCCTGACCATGTACCCGCCCTGTAAGTGGTTTTGTGGGTATGTATGTAGGCAGACATGACTCGGTATTGTATTCATTGTGTTCCTGGCATGTGACATAGATTCTCTCTTCACCGAGTAACTTGATGAAATCTCTCACAGAGTGAGTATCTTTTAGTTTTCCTTACAGTAAGAAAACGATGATGTGTAGAGGAAATTCTTTATTTATAACTGTGAAGTTACACTAGCTGTTACACATGTCATGGCATTCAGGCCCTTAGTCCGGATATCTTGCGGGCTGAATCACTTTCGCTTTTGAGAGGGCACATCAGAGGTTTCGCTGTATGAGAAAAATGGGCACATAGTCTGAATTGAAATGAAAAACATAATTTGTTCTTCCTAAAGGGGATTCGCCTGGTATTATCATAACATACCCTATAACCCTGATAGATTATACAGTCAAACAGGTCTTAAGAGACCAATGGGGGGAACTGGTGACCACTAGCCTCATCACACCGCTGAACCGGCACGGGTTCGAGCTCAGCTGGTCCATGTGTGAAAGTTTGTCAGTTACTTGCCGAAGGGCGGTGGTTCTCTCTGGGTACTCTGGCTTCCTCCACCAACCAAACTGACTGTCACCATATGAGTGAAACAAACTTGAGTGTGACATTAAGCCAAATTCCCTCCCCTCCAATGGGGGGAAACTGGTCTCTTTAGGCAGGTGGTCACTTAATAGAGTTAATACAGCATGGACAACTCATCAGGACCGTGAGGACTTTTCATACTGTGGTGCTTATGCAGGGCTTGCTTTTCCACGGGAATCCAATTCCTGTCAGCACTCCCACAAAATAATTCACGAGAATTCAGCAGATTTCCGTAAAATTCTGCCAATTTTTATAGACATGACTGCGTTAAATTTCAGTGGATTCCCGTAAAGTTGGATTACGAGAATCTGTTTGGATTCCCGTAGATTTCACCAAAAAGCAAGGCCTGCTTATGTCTCGGAATAGGACAGTCCCGAGATCAAATTCTTGAGCTACAAATTGTGCGAAATGACGTCATTGATGTTATGCTGAGTTAGGCAATGAATCGTTCCTTTACATTCCCAATGCTGTATTATTTTATTTACAGACTTTTTACTGGTGATGCCTTCTGCTTCCAAATGCCTATTTCAATACGAGGCAATATTGAAAGTTTCAGTATTGAAAGCAACTATGATACCTATATTTTTATATTTTCGGTATTGCCAATGTTAAAGCTTTGCCCATGTCCTAACCTTGGCCCGACGTCACATGATGGGCAATGCTGTCGTTTCGCTCCTTTCACGGCTAGAGATTTCGATCTCGGGACTGTCCTATTCCCTCAGGTTACAGGATTCCATCATCATTCATTTCTTAAAATTCTAGTTAGAAGTTTATTCTCTTCTGGAGTATATTTTCTGTTCAGCCTTTGATATTATTATTAAGCCACATTAGTACGACCTGTGCCATGAAATGTACATCATTTGTTGTTTGACATCCCACCTGATATGAGAATGTGTAATTTGTAATAAAGGATATATGTCATAGGGCAATTTTAATGGTCATGAACAATGAATACTTCTTTTTGTACTCATTAGATTAAAACTTCTTGACCATTACTAAGCATTATATATAGATTCCTGATGTATGATTTACACATAGAAGTGTCAGATCTGTGGACTTCACCTGCCCCTGCAGTGTCGCTGATCCTATCATTGTCTGCTGGTTCTTTGTTCACAATAGGTTTGTGTTGGTAAGGCAGGGGCACCCCTGCACTAACCATTGCCGTGAATTCTTCTTAATTCCTCTTCAGAATAAGGGAAGAAGTGTAAGAAAATTCCTCCGCATCGCTGTCGCTGTCTAAATTCATTACTTTTATTGCCTTTGCATTTCACCTTTAACCTAGAAATATGATACTTGGTTATTGGGTCCTACCCTGTAAATAATCTAGTCATTAGATTTATTGTTTGACCAGACTGCATCTTCGACTTCAGTTTCAAATGAGCAACAGACATAACTCCCAGCATACAGCAACTTGCGAGTTCAAAGCCAGATACTTTAGTGTCAACTGAGAAAGATATAATGCTGGCATATGCCATGTGTGTTGTAATCACTAGGAGCTGGGCATGCTGTTGTAGAAAGAAGCACATAGACAGTCATTCTAGTTTCATAGACTTCTGATGGTATACAATGAACCACCAACCACTATGCTCAGCATTAAGAGGCTAGATCAAGGACTGGTTGGCCTGGTGTCAGGATAATGTGACTGGGTGATAAATCATGATGTTAAATCATACTCACTCAAGTCAAGTTTGCCAACAGCATGGTGCTTTAACTATAATATGGCAGCATTGGGACCTCTTTGTCACTTGTACATTGTGCACTTTTGGACCATTTTGTCAGTTTCCTGTTCTTCTAAATTTGATCATCCCTGATTTTATGGTGGTAAATTGTACTCCCTGTGATTGAGTTATTAGGGGAATTATAGTACATACACATATATAGTATGAATGAAAACAAAAACCTTGAATCTGAACACCACTTCCTGCTGAGTTCATTAGTCTACAATCTGATCAAAAGAAAACAATTACAAGTTCTAAGTGCTGTAAAAATATCTGTTTATCAGACTGAAAAACCTGAAAAGAAACAAAACAAGTTCGTTCAAGAAGATGAATTGAAAAAGTTTGATTCACAAATCAAATCCATTTAACTGGTTCTGATTATTTTCTCATCATCAAGAAGTGATTCTAGTTGTCTAATTGTCAAGGAAAGATAAAAGAGCACAGCCATGACATATTATTGTTTAATTATAGAACTTCACATCTATAGAATATTCAATTAAGATAGATATACAAACTTAAGATGATTAGTTGTTCTATAGCCGGACTTGATTTAGGTCAATCGGGCGGTGTCTCTGTCATTTGTTTTAGGAATGTACTGATTTGTTTGTAACTAATAATTGTACAATCTTGTAAAATACAGTTTACATTCAATGCACAGTGTCACTGCATGTATTAGAATTTTTCATATACATGTATTCTGCACAATCACAAGTTAATGGTAAAAATGATATATTCATACTGTACAAGATCTTTGAAATGGTCAAAACTCAAACAACAGAGCCCCGTGGGGCTTCCAGGGATTGACCTGGGATGTCGTTGTGCACACCGCAGGTCGTGGTAAGAATAGGCCTCAGCTCCTCAGTCAGCTTGTCGTAAGAGTCGACTGATGCACCCGTGGGGTTCCCAGGTGTGAAAAGAAATAGGACCCCACCCATGTGGTTCTCGGGTGTGAAAAGGAATAGGACCCAACGTCATGATATGACTGAAATATAGTTAAATCATATTCACTCACTCACTCAAACAACAGAACATTCAGTGATACTTTACGCTACAGATGAGAAGTCTACTCAAATCACCAGCTGGTATCATGATATGGATGGCCCGGCACCCATCAACCCTCTTACTTTTGTATTGAAAATGACATACTCCTGACTGGATGTGGACTGAATTGGCAGGCACATGGAAAGTGTTACTGTTTTAAATTTGAGATCGTTTTCTTCTGAATTTTCTCATAAACAATTTATTTCTGATAAACTTTGTTTCTTTTGATTGTTATACTGATATATATATATATAGTGTGTTTCTTTTCATCTTGAGTAAAAATTAATTGCATGATACAGAATTGTAATTACCATACAATTATTCAGTTCGTTATCAGAATCAGTAAATATGGTTTGTTGATTGTTCAGAACAAATGTGAGCTTGTATGTCTGACAATGTACTTCTCAAGGATAGGAAAGTAAGGTCTTCAGTTCCAGTTTAGGAAATATTCATACAGTAGGTCTTTATGTTTTGCTTTATCCGACTTTCAATGCACAATCAATTTATTGGGACACTTAAGTTATATATTAGAGGTTTCTCAGGGTTGCTTCATACTCCTGATTATGCCTGAAGCAAAGCTTTTCAACGTTCAACCTCGTAACCATTCTGTTGTGGTAAAATGAATATATTTCTGACATTTGATTTTTTTTTCCAGTAATAAAACAGAAACTATCATTGGCATATAACATAAGAGTAGCTGTGCAAGCTTCAATGATACCCTTTAGACCCTCCCAGAATTTGTTAATTGAACTATTTGTTGCACATTTCGTGGTAAAGAACCATAGTTGTAGCATACATCTACATATGCCTACATTCATTATACAGTAGACGTAGTGAGTAATATCCTTGCCAGGTCATATCGAGTTATGGGCCATCCAGTGAAGGGTGAATACTAGCTATGGTAGTGTGCTTATATCTTAATATGCTGCTATAGGAGATACACAGGTACATTTGGAGTGGAAATTCATAAACGTAGGTATGGATATAAATTTGTTAAGAGTATTAGTTGTGAAGAAACATAATTTTATAATATTGCTTGCTGACGTTTACTTGCAAAATATAAATTGTCATACTTGTAAAATTAGTTGCATACAACCTGGAAATTGTGTGTACTTTTAATGTATCTTTGTCTTGATGTTTTTATTTGTTCCTATGACAAATGAAATATGCCTGTAGTAGACAATATTATATGTCCTAGGTTAGTCTTACATGGATGAGTTTGTTATTGTATTAATAGTGTTTGTACCAGTATTGAATTGCAGTCAACCTAGATATGAATTTATTATTTCATAAGCAGTCATGCAATGTGTTTTGCTCTAATAAATGCCAAATCAAAAACATTTATTGTGTATGTGCAAAGGTTTGAACAAGGTAAATATAAATGTAATGTCTAGTATTCATGACTTTATGTACATGTATCTGGCCAAGTTTGTAATTTTAGCAATTAATTCACATACACACTCACAGATCAAGTATCTCCAAAACCACAAACCACCCATACCAGTACTTGAATCAACTTAGTTCTTTATCATTACCTAACTGATTAGTTACCTATCTGGCATATTTATTCTTCATTTACTACCATGTATATGCATGCAGAGTCTTTATGGTAATCAACAAGTAGAATCATTAATTAGTATCTACCTGTCCCAGTTAAAATATATATGACAGGTAATAGCCTAGGAGATACCTATGGTCTATACTGAAGACTTCGGTTACATGTGTTAAAGCTGTGACAGGAAGATGTATGTGTTCTTAAATCCTTCAGTTTCAGTACTTTTGTGCGACAAATCCATTTCTCAGCAAATTGCTTTGACGTGCATTGTTTTCTTGCAATGAGAGATAGAAGAGGAATGTCCCATGTCTGCCTGTAGGGCTTCACTATCCTTAAAGGGGAAATGCAGGAGGAATTTTAATATTTAATAAAACAGAGGTTAATAGTTTTCAAATAGGGAACTTTTCACATACACTAAATATTTCCTGCATTGGTCGATTTGTAAGTTCATTTAAATAATTAAAAAATAAGCTGCCCAACATTTGCAGTTGAAGAGGTCTAAGACTAAGTCATTGCCTCCTCTTGATTATGCAGTGGTACGCTGCATTCGGTGACGTCATTTAGGCTCATAACCTTGTTACTATTTGCTTATTATTCATGTCGCCTGGTATTCGAAAGGTCAGGGGGATAAATTTGAGTGTGGCATATAGTGGCATGACGTAAATGGCATGACGTAAGAAGAAAATGGTACACTTTCACAGCGATAGGGTTTTCAGTACCATTGACTTGGGGATGATGCAACCTACATGTAGTGTGTTCACCAAACATAGACACCACAGATTGCGCAATATGGGTTCAGATATCTGAAATATTGTTGAAAGCGATGTTTAAATCATATTCACCCACTCACCCACTCGGATAATGATCCTAGATGATGATATACATGTAATTTACCAAAAACTGTGCCAGAATCAGAATTGGCCATCGTTCACCAAATATTCTCCTCTAAATTGACTCGCCCCGTGGGGCTTCCGGGGATTGACCTGTGATGTCGTTGTGCACACCGCAGGTCATGGCAAGAATAGACCTCAGCTCCTCAGACAGCTTGTCGTAAGAGGCGACTAACTGAGGCACCCGTGGGATTCCCGGGTGTGAAAAGGAATAGGATCCCACCCGTGTGGTTCCCGGGTGTGAAAAGTAATAGGACCCAACGTCGTGATATGACTGAAATATAGTTGAAAGCGACGTTAAATCATATTCACTCACTCACTCACTCTAAATTGACTCTTGACTATTGAGACTTGATTATTTATTTTTTTAACAAACCAGTCTTTTACCGTCCATGCAGTCAAATATGGCCAAAACTTACTTGGAGAATTGCAACCTTTGCATTTCACCTTTAATATCTCTGCCTGCAGGGCTTCTGTGTCCTTATTATCAGAGCAGCTTTCTGTTTCCCTTCAATCCCCATTGTCATTGATACAGTCGGGTTATTTTATTCTCTGTTAGTACAAGTAAGGTAGTACAGCTTTACAGACTGAATTTTGATGATATCATTTCTACATTCTTCACTCTTCTAGCCAGTCAGGATTCAGTTTGTCGAAACTGATTCATCCACCGGAATAATGTGTTCATGTAGCTGAAGAATTATCTGCTCATTCATTGCAAAAAGGTTAAATGTCATTCAATTGTTTTAATTATGGGTGAGAATTTTTTGCACACTTAATTCTGAGCTTCTCAGTGTTGTCTTCAGTATACTGAATTGACATTATACTCCTTGTCTGTTTGCAGGTGTTGAGGGAGTCCATAAAGTTATCGGACCAACTCTAGCTGAGATCAACAGTCACTTGAAGGAGGGTCACGTTAATGGTGTTCCGTTGCCTGTCTGGTCTAACAGGGATGACAGTCAAAGTCATGACTCGGACAATGAATTGGCCGAAGTATTCGCTCATCAACACAACAATAATAACAACAACAAGGAATGTGTGAGCTCCAACAAAGGCCTAGTGGACCCTAACTTAACTCAAGATGGCATTCTTTACTCCAGTTCAGATGATCACACGGGATATGACTATATCACCACCACTGACCATCAGGAACTCAATGCAGATGGTGTTCTTCTGACCACTGGGAACTGTGTTCAACACACACCTGTAGTATCACAGGATGTTAACGAGTTACTGGATAATGAGGTTTTCAGTGTTCCAGGTATTGATGATGTCGACTGTGAATCTGTGAATGATTTATTGGAGCAGTATACAGACTCCTCTGTCCAATTTGTCCAGAACTGTTCTCCACTGGACATCCCTGCTGTTGGCTCACCCACTGATGTGATTGCTGTTCAGGAGAAGTACAGTGGATCCGAGTTGACAAGTGCTATATTTAACTGTGATATTTCAGAAGGTTTAGGTGCTGGTGGTGGGACTGATGTGTTGGATGGTGAGGAGTCCTCACCTGATGTTATAGAACTGAGTGGGGAGGAGCATTTGTACTTCTACCAAAACTATGAACTGATGGATAACAACAGGAAAATGACTCAAAGTCAGGTAAGAGACTGTCTATAAACTTTCACAGCTAACCCCATTCTCCCAATTGTGTGTAATTTTGGCACCATACCGTACTAGAATTAGGGCATCAGTGTGTTTTCCTTAGTCTAGTGATAGGAAGACTGACTTGTGTAGCAGTGTTCCTTCCTCTTTTGTGGCCTCCTAACGAAGTCTCTGACAATGTCTGAACTCTCACTGTCAGGGAGTAATTTGCCCTTGCCGGTGCTTGAGTCAAGTTTGGGGTTGGGGGACAAAATCTGTGATTCGATAACATGATAAGAGATACCTTCAGGGAATTACAGTAACAGTGCAATAAATGGCTCAGTTGCACATTATTGAGAGAACAAAGAAGTGCCTGTCTGTTCACTGACCCATGACTTCAGCTGATCAGCTAGTGGGTTGTTGTATAATTTCACGTTGCCCTATCTATCAAGCCAGGAGAATAATTTGAATTGACGATGGCTGACATATATTCATGTAATATTTGCCAAATTATACATTTATACATAGCATACATTATTCTTTGAATACTGGGAAAATATGGTACATGTATAAAACTATATCATTTATCACCAGTTCAAAATACTTATCTAGGTTAACAGATAGGGTAAAGTGAAATTATATAATCCAGTATCTGATCAACTGAAATCAAGGGTCAGCGAAACAGACAGGCTCTTCTCTGTTCTCTCAGTAGTGTGCAACTGAGTCATTGAGCAAACAATAATTTGAAGAGCTTCCAAAGTGACAAAAACTGACATACCACACTTGTCAATGTAATGTGTAGTATTTGGACATCTACAATGAAGGTGACATTTACTATATTGTAATGTTAGTGGATCTGATTGGCCATTAAATTAGAAAATTAACCCATAAAAATCGTCTATCTACTTGAAAATATCCCTAACTCAACGTACACCCTAAACTCCAGCTATAGTTAGATTGATTGAGCTGAATGCTGCATAGTTTGAATTGTTGACGGTAAAGGGTTAAGATCATATTTTATAATGTAGCTCCAGGCTTCATTCATCAATATCTAATTTCAAAGCATTCAATTTATTTTTATTTTCATCCCACGCAATACATCTATTTAACCAACATTAAACTACATGAACATGTAATTACTAAACTATTTATATTTTATAGGATAAACACAACTTAGTTAGAGGCATATTAAAATTAATTGCATATTTTTTTTTACCTTTCACTACATGTAAATGATATACAGGTATAGGGTAACAACCATGAGGACTACAGATTGTCCATAGGTACATAATATGATAACATAGTGTTACATACATCAGGGCTTTATATTACACTAATTTGTGCACACCATCTATTAGATTACGCTAATGTGCCCAAATTAAAAATACATGTAAGATGGATTAATAACAGGATGCAAATTGCTGAAAAAGTTAAAAAAGTAACCAGTTATTAATTTCCTGTTGAATACTTGCCAACAAACTAAATATTTTGTACATTTTTAGAATTCTTTCTCTCCCCAAACTTCATATAATTTGGGCATATTTAATTTGGGCACACCCTTAAAAGGTGTGAACAAACTGTAATATAAAGCCCTGTACATACATTGCAGAATAAAATCACTTTCATATACACATATTTTTAGGCCATTTTGTGCAAAACTTACATGTAAGCCAAGTTGGTCCTGAAAAAATATCAATAAAATATATAATCAAAGGGATAAACTTGCTTGATTCAGGTGTACAAATGTACATTGTTTAATGATATGGTACGTGTATGAAGCCATATTTTTACAGACATGACAGAGAAGTAATGATAAATCCAGATTCACTTTATCCCACATTTAATAGAAGAGATATTATTTTGTGACCTTGTTTCATTGCTCTAATGTCAGGCCCTGTTCACACCAGTGCTGTAAGTTAAACCTACACAGTTGTGACTAATTAGACATAGAGTTATTAACATGATTAAAGTGATATTCTTCAGAAGGTGACATATGTTCTCATGTAACTTTTTATTGAATCCCGCTTTTACACAAAGCTCTTGTCATTATAATGATATAAAATACCAGTTCTGAGGTGTACAAATGAAGATAAAGAAATTGGGCTAATGTCCTTTTTATATTCCACAAGTATTTACATATCTTTGGCCACACATGGAGGTGGTGTGACATATCTTTTATAGACAGGGCTGTCACAGGTTAATAATAGTTCCTCCACCATATTAATATACACGTCAATATTGTAAGTCTGTCCTTGAAATCTGTCAAAGATTTAATTGTTTTCCTTCATCAAGATTGAAATTCCTAGACATTAATTTGAATATATATAACTTGGTTAAGCGTAATAAGCAGATACAATCCACAATTACTTTATGTGATGTCTTCCATGCCAGCAAGCATACATGTAGCATTTGTGGTATGAAATTACCCAGTGGATAAACCTTTGTGGTTTTTTCCCCATATTTGTGGTGGCTTCTGAAATTCTTGAATTTCTAAAACATTTTTGTTGAATGATGTAAACAGGATATATTTCTTGAAGAATTATGATTACAACCAGCTTTTACACCACACATGCATCTAGTGACCATTGAACTTCAACCTCATGATTGAATGGTCCACAAAGACCCAATTTTTTTTTGGGGGGGGACAAAATTAAATTATACTTATTATAAGTGAGACATTGAAAGTAAATTTGCAAGTGATTTAACTGGAATGTGCATACAAGTATATAAGATATTTACTTTAATATTATATAAATTGCATATGCGCAACAGAACAATGATTTACAATGTACTTCCGCATGTGTATGCCCATTATTTTGATCCTTGCAGAATATTGAGAACATTCCAAAAATCGAACTTAAGCAGGAAAAGATGGTTTCATCTGTTCAATCATAATAAAAGTATAACTTCATTCTTGATTTTGTTTCAGCTCAATAAACTGAAAGCTTTTCGACAGTTTAGAAAGGTATTATACATTCACTAACAAGGATATTTACAGCACTGCCTTTTTGTTTTCATGTCGTCAATCCAACCTGTTGTAACGTTGATTTTCATTTAATTATGCACCGATATGTTGTCTATTCAACAGAAAACAGTATAGTTTACATACATGTATGTGTTGATGATGTTGTAGATTCCATCTGTAGTGTATTGGGCTTGTACACACATCTATTACACATGCCAATATTCAGTGCTCTGTGGTGTCCAAAGGAACATCACAATCAAAGCAGGGCTGAGATAAATCATACTCTAGAAAATGACTTTGGATAAAGAATACTGATCTTATGGATTAATAATTTTAAGGATTAAAATTAAGGATTACATTAAGGATTTTATATCAAGAACATCATGTCTTACAGACCACTTATCTCTTGCAGGAAACCATCTGGTGTTTTTTGACTATTTTCCTAGGTATTTAGAACTGATGCCAGGTGTTGTTCTCTAAAAGATCTTTCAATTACCATGATTACTGATGCTGAAATTATTTTGTAGATGATGGCTGAATATTGAATATTGGATCTGACACTTAAAAAATACATTACATAGAATTATATTATTCACTATTATATTCAAAAATATGCAAACTGCCATACCATTGTAAAGTATATATGGCATATCATACGATGGAAAAATTGTTGAAAACGACGTTGAATCTTACTCACTCACTCCACTCGTCCTGAAGGATTTTGTAAGTTTTATGATTATGTAAATTCTTAAAAGTAACATAAACTTAACCTATTTTCATTATTCTCTTGATTTGTTGAAACAAATATTAGATTAGATCATTGATGTACATGTACATGAATTTGTACATGTTTACCTTACATGTACTTATAGTTGTCACATACACACAAGAATAGAACTCCTTTGTCAGTTGTTTGAAATTTAATGGACTCACTGGAAGTGAGACCAAATTATACATGTAACTAATATTTCCTGACATTCCCCGATAATGTTTCCTGTATTTCCTGGCAATATGTCCTTCATTTCCTGGCTGTACAAGGTACAAGTCCATCAATGAACATTCTGTCTATCCATGTTCATTATGAGTCTACATGTATGTAATGGATACTTTAATCCTGTAGGGCCTTCACAATTTCCCAGTTGCCAGTGTTTTACCCAATGCCCAAGGGCACTTGTTAAATGTCTCGCATGTAATATCTTTATTTTATCATGGCTGAATGAATTGGGATGTATAGCAAAAAAGTAAAACAATTTGGGACAGAACAAAACACATAAAATGTGTTCTTCCTCTGCTCATAAAATCACAAAGGAGAAAAATATGTTAAGGAATTTAAGTGATTCTGGTTCAAGTATTGTTGTAAATGCATTACCTGTGGTCTTCTGACACTAATTTAATTCATTTAATTGTGCTAACAATTTGTGTTGTTTAACGGAGGTACATAAATCCATTTTGTGATATAAAGGATTCAGAACTGGTTTTGAAGGTTGTACACTACATATCACACAAGTGTACCATGATGACCATCTATATTTTGTTCACATGTGTTCCCATATTTCGTCTATGTAAACTATGTCCCGTGTATATTACCCCTCAGCCCATAGGGCTGTGGGGTCTTGTCGTTGCCATGTACGTACGTCCGTCCGTCCTAGCGTCCGTCCGTCCTAGCGTCCGTCCGTCCCAGCGTCCGTCCGTCAACATTTTCTTGTCCGCTAAATATTTGCAGATCTATGAAGTCGGGCCTGACCAAACTTTGGTGAGAGCTTCCTGAATGTTGACAGATGAAATGATTAGATTTTCAGATGGCTGTGATGATGTCATGATTTTTAATTATTTTTTTTATTATTTATTGATGGCGTAGCTTTTGCACTGTTATCTATGCCCATCAACATGTTCTTGTCCGCTGAATATCTGCAGATCTATGAAGTCGGGCCTGACCAAACTTTGGTGAGAGCTTCCTGAATGTTGACAGATGAAATGATTAGATTTTCAGATGGCTATGATGATGTCATGATTTAAAAAAAAAAATTATTATTTATTGATGGCTTAGCTTCTGCACTGTTATCTATGCCCATCAACATGTTCTTGTCCGCTGAATATCTGCAGATCTATCAAGTCGGGCCTGACCAAACTTTGGTGAGAGCTTCCTGAATGTTGACAGATGAAATGATTAGATTTTCAGATGGCTGTGATAATTTCATGATTTTTAATTTTTTTAAATTTTTTAATTTATTGATGGCTTAGCTTTTGCACTGTTATCTATGCCCATCGGGAACCCTTGGTTGCATGTTTCGTTGTGAATTTTGAAGGTTCCCTGATACAAGAAAGCCTGGCCCATTCATGGTTCTCATTGAATGAAGGACAACATTTTTCTTAAATTTTGCTATTAAATCATTCTATTCTACATGTACATCATATGATTTATTCTAAAACTTTTGCATGAACCATATTTGTGTCCACACATTTAACTGGTACAACATAATGCTTCAATTTTTGTCACCAAACATGTTTCTGTACCTTGGAAATTATGTAAAACGGGTGATTAGGAGAGCCCATTTTTAACCTGACTGTGTGCAATTTTGAATCAGTTTGCATACCTGGAGCTTATGCCCCCCCCCCCCAAAAAAAATAATGATAAGGGTGGGCCTGTGTCAATAAGTGTGTTTACTTGTTATCACACTTGTGCAATGCATAAATTTCCACTGATAAAGCTACACTTCCTTGCATGCTGTAATCCCAGCACACCACTACCGTGAAACCGAAGTCTGTTATATACGATATCCAGGGATTTTTTGCAGGTTCCGATCCCAAAGTCCCAGTTCCTTTTCGTAATTATGTCTCCCCCAACTATGTTGGGGGGAGACATCTAGTGTTTGTGCTGTCTGTCTGGATGGATGTCTGGATGGATGTCTGTCCGTCCCCTTGCCTTGTCTGCAAGATATCTTGAGAACTACTGGATGGAATTTCACCAAACTTGGATGGAAGCTTCATTGGGATAGCCCCCTCATTTAATCAAGTTTTGGTGCGTGTGCGTGCATTCACCCGTGTCCGGTGTCCGTCCGTCCGTCCATCTACTTGTACATGTATATACAGGCCTTGTCTGCAAGATATCTTGAGAACTACTGGACAGAATTTCACCAAACTTGGATGGAAGCTTCAGTGGGATAGCCCCCTCATTTGATTAGGTTTTGGTGCGTGTGCGTGCATTCATCCGTGTCCGGTGTCCGTCCTCTACTTGTACATGTATATACATGCCTTGTCTGCAAGATATCTTGAGAACTACTGGACGGAATTTCACCAAACTGGGATGGAAGTTTCATTGGGATAGCCCCCTCATTTGATTAGGTTGTGGTGTGAGTGCATGCATTCATCCGTGTCCGGTGTCCGTCCGTCTGTCCATCTATTTGTACATGTATATACAGGCCTTGTCTACAAGATATCTGGAGAACTACTTGACGGAAGTTCACCAAACTTGGATGGAAGCTTTATTGGGATAGCCCTCTCATCTGATTAGGTTTTGGTTTGTGTGTGCGCTCGTCCATGTTCGGTGCCCGTCCGTCTGTCCATGTACTTGTGCATGTATATGTATATACAGGCCCTTTCTGCAAGATATCTGAAGAACTACTGGACAGAATTTCACCACACTTGGATGGAAGGTTCATTGGGATAGCCCCCTCATTTGATTAGGTTTGGGTGTGTGTGTGTGCATTTATCCATGTCCATCGTCCGTCCGTCCATCTAATTGGTCATGTATATACAGATCTTGTCTGCAACATATCTGGAGAACTACCCCACGGAATTTCGCCAAACTTGGGTGGAAGCTTCATTACATTGGGCTCATCTGATTAGGTTTGGGTATGCATGCATGCGATCGTCTGGGTATGTTGTCTGTCTGCCTGTCCATCTACTTATATACATGTATAGACAGGCCTTGTCTGTAAGATATCTGAAGAACTACTGGACGGAATTTCCCTGAACTTCGATGGAAGCTTCATCGTGATGGCCTCTGGTGAACTTCACCAGACTTGGATGGAATCTTTATTGGAATGGCCTCCGCATCTTATTATGTTTTGGTGTGCGCGCGTGTTTGGTGTTCGTCTGTCTATTTGTACATGTATAGACAAGCCTTGTCTGTAAAATATCTGAAGAACTACTGGATGGAATTTCCTGAACTTGGATGGCGGCTTTATCATGTTGGCCTCCTCATCTGATTAGGTTTTGGTTTGTTTGCGTGCATCCATCTGTTTCTGATGTCCAGCTTTGCTACATGTATGTACAGGACTACTCTTGGATGGAAGCTTCATTGAAATGGCCTTATGATCTAATTAGGTTTTGGTGTGAGCTAGTGCTTGCGTGGGTCCATGCAAAATGTGCTTATCTGTCTGTCCAATTTTTGTTCACTCCAGATCTTGGAAACTACTGAAGGCAGATGCATGAAACTTCTATACGGTACAGCATGTATACTATAGGTGTGGCTCTTGTATGTTTTGCATCTTTCCTATAATGTGATCAGTTTCAAAATAGTTGATGCTTCACAATTACATGTATTTCACATTGGTTGGACGCTGTAGATGTCGGCAATCCACTCATTGCTATATAAATCCTGACTCCTCACTGGGTTATTACTGCAACAATGAAAATCGCCTCTTTGTAATTAATATTTTTAGATTCATTTTATAGCACTTTCCCTTAAATTATGTGCCCACTCAAGGCAAGGTGGGAGGTTGGGGGAGACGTATGTTTTTGCTTAAAAAAACAACCAGCATAGGCTTCATGCCGGAGCGGCAACTCAAGGGTCAAAGCGGAACCTCTAGTTCATTATTGAGGGTCCAATTTTTTTAAGTGAATTTCGGCGCAAAGAGCCTGTGATCAATCACAAAACAGAGGTTTATTAACTTGAAATTCAATACCCAGCTATGCAATCGGATCGATATTGAGGCTTCCAGAAGCTTTTTCTAGGAGTATTTCCTTCAGAAATCCTTTCAAATTGAACAACAACAACACTTTCATTTTTTGTTTCATTTGAGTTTTGGGTGTCCATATGTTTTCCAAAACTAAACTGGCTCTAGATGCAGCCCTGATCCTACTTGACTAAAAAAACAGGCTGAGGGGTCCACGCACCTTTTAGGTGCTTGCCTGCAATTCATGTTGTGAATGTACTGTCATTTTGTTAATGAATAACCTCTCTGTGCTCCCTTTACTCTACATGCTGATATTATTTTCCACATATTCTCACTGAGTTTATCAGAACAAACCCTCATATTGTACTGTTATACAAGCCTGAAAATAAATACCTGACATTTCTGATAAACCTCCTGCAAATTACATGAAGAACGAGATACATGTAGCCCCTATTCATCATGTTCATTTTCAGATACGATGGGTTAAAGGTCATGGAATATACCATATCGTCTGATGGGGGTTATAGGTTGATGTCCTGTGCCTAATATTTTCAGGCTTGTTATACACAGTGTATTATTCTGGATATTTTCATTTCTTCAAAAACAGAACCCCCTGTACACATACCAATCTCTGTTTGAGTTTCATATGCCCATGACAGGCATGACTGGTGTTTATTCCGTTATCTGGAGTTAACATCTATGGATTTCTGCTAGTCTGTCTCATAAGAGGCAATAATAGTCCCTACTCTATCATGATATCTGTATTAAAATATATTTTTGACTCTTTTTACTGCTGATAATTTATCCAGTTTTGCATAATATTTCCATATTATTTTAACACATGATTGCTTGTAGAAAGCCTAGCAGTTATTCAGCCATTCAGCCTTTTCATAAATTAAGTCTCCAGCCTGTAATCATATACATGTACCAGTACTGATGTATGATTGGTTGATATTTTGACAGGGTGTAACATTGACAGAGGTACTGGAGAAGAGAACGGAATATTTCCAGGAGGCGGAATTATGGGCCGTATGTCGAGAAGGGATCAAGGCCTTGCAAAAGCTGAAAAAGAGGCTACGTGAGCATATTACTATTATTATGTCATTTATTCAATCTTGGCCAAGTTTAATTTGTTTATTAAATTTGAAATTTAAAAATGAAAAAAGAAATGGAAAAATACATGTACTAAACTTTTTCAAATCACATTTATTGTGGAAAGAATAGTCATTTAAAAAACAAAAGTGTAATATTAAATATAAGTATATGTAATACATTTAACACTAATGTGTATTGCTGAATCATTTCGACCATGCACATTGCTGAATCTGGCATCTTTCATTGTCTGAAATATTCAGTGTAATTTTAAAGAAAATAATTCAAAGATTCAAATAATTCAAACTTTTTTTTGAAATCATTCAGTTTTCATTTGACATGCTCATGATGCTTGCTAAATTAATTTATATATGATGTGATGTTTCCATTATACGAATATCAAAATTAAATTAAGCATCAAGATTCATTGTTTATTGGGTTGTAATATAATTTCTCCTATTTCACCTTCATTTTAGCGGCGTATATATCTCCTGACACGATGATCGTACGAGAGGAGGGGTTTGTGTCGTTTAAAGCCATCCCTGAAGACAAACCTTTAGAGGTAATCTTCATGGCACCTGAGCTCCAGCAGAAAGGTCTTCTCTCAGAGAAGGTGAGATTATACATACAAGTATTCAAAGTAACTTTTCCCAAGGCAGTTCCAGTGAAATTTATTATTCCCTGTAACCTTTTCTGCTCATATGTTTTCAAGGTAAATGAACAGTTCTGGGTGGTATAGTGATTTGTATGATATTTTAACAGAAATTAAAATGGCCACTTCTGCCATCATATTAGGAGGAATGATGTAACTACTGAGAAAATATGTCACCCGACACAGTCATTTGGGTATGTTCTGATTGGCTTGTCTCTGGTTTGTAGATGTAGGGCCTGATCTAGACTTTTAGTTTGGGCACCCTTACATGGCACAGAGTGTGATAAGTTATAGTGAAATTGGCTGCGATGTGGGACTGTCGAAGCCCAGGGAAGCTGTAGGAGTATTAAATGGTGTAAATACAGCCTGATAACTTAATATTTGGCAATAGTGCTTTCATTAGTATAGTTTTCAGCCTGTTCAGAGAAGATATTTGCTAAAAAACCAAAAAAAAACAACCTTTTTTTTGTTTTTTTTTCTTTTCATTTCGGCGCCCAAATTCATGGCGCCCAAATCCATTATATCGGGTTCAAAAACAGCCTGCATCAAGCCCTGAGATGAAACTTACACCTCAGATTTGAATGCTTAAGGGGGTCCGATCTATCAAAGCTGCTTGAAAGTGTGACTGGAGAAGTTGACTTGTGTAAGATTTCTGTAATGAATATTACCTTGGCAACGTAAAGTTGGAAATATGCCAGTTATCACCAGTTGAAAATATTTTCTCATATTGAAACATAGGCAGAACTGAAATTTGAAGGCCCAGGAATATTTTCAAGAAGCTAGACAGCCGGTCACACATAAGTGTGCCCTCCATGATTCTCCTTTTAATGTGGGAAAGGCCCATTAACATTGCACACATCTTAGAAGATAAACTCAGATATATTCATTCTTTGACTTACATCTCAATTAAGAACTGTATATGCACATAATAGTAGTAAAATGGAGTTATGACCAACATGCCATAATATAACCCTGTTTGGTCTCTGCGTCCATTCAGTTTTTGCCACTGTGCAAATAATAATTGTCTTCCGTGTTTCTGTATATTCCAAAGACTTGCCTGTATGGACTGGCAGTTACCCTCCGTTGTGCAGCAGGGAAGAAGTTCTCCACAAGTCCCACACTGACACTGAGCAAGGAAATGGAATCACTTCTACATTCCATGCTGAACTCTGATCTTGAGAAACGTCCTGCATTGTCTGAGGTTTTGGCTGTAAGTTTTCTCAACAACAATATCCAACATTGTAATTTGTCTAAAATACTATCAGTCACTATGATTGATGTCTATACCATGCTCACTTATTCATCAGTGATTGATCAGTATCAATCACACAGATTGATCACTATCAATCCCAGTGATTGATCGCTATCCCAGGTTCATTTATCAATCACAGTGATGGATCAGTATCAGTCACAGCTTGATCATTATCAATCACAGTGCTTGATCACTGTCACTCAGGGTGATTGATTGGTGATTACTGAGAATAGTGCATGTAGATAGTGAAACAAATGGATAAAATCTCCTTCCATTCATAACATGGGACCTAATGTACATGGTTCTGCATGTATTAGATATATATATATATCATCACTGCATGTCTGTTTCATTGTCTCGTTTAGCAGAGATTTTCTTTGCCAGGTATTTCATTATGTCCCTTAAAGCCCATTCTCACGATGCCATTTGTAGTGACAACTCAGTGAGGGAATCGCCCGATTTGTATCACGCAACTAGTAATCGCATGAAATAGGTTCTATTTCATAAAACCTGTAGCATGTGACTAAAATCGTATGAGTGTTCTCACGATGTGACTGAGTTGTATGCTCCAAGTTGTTACTATGAATCGCACTGTGAGAATGGGCCTTTATGTTATAAGTTAAGCACTATAATTTAGTATTGTTGGTATGATTACAGATTTGTGATGACCATGAGCAGCTGAGTGAGGTTCCCTCTAACGCCATCTCCCAGTTTATGTTCCAGGACACGGCCACAGCTATGATGGAATGTGTAAGTGTGTGTGTAAGACAGGGGCACAGGTGTGATTGAGTGAGTCAGACCAGGATATTACAGACATCCCCACTATTGAGTCACTGAAGATTAAGAGGAGAATCAGGGGATTACATTGTTCTCATAGTGCTCTCTATTACACAGATCCCTTTTGTTCCTATCTCCTTATCATTCCAGTCTCATTCCTACCTGTGAAATAAACATTTACAGGATACTATATAACAGTGGGACAGTCCTGGGCTTTCCTCCTTACAATCTAATAAACATATACAGGATACTATATAACAGTGGGACAGTCCTGGGCTTTCCTCCTTACAATCTAATAAACATTTACAGGATACTATATAACAGTGGGACAGTCCTGGGCTTTCCTCCTTACAATCTAATAAACATATACAGGATACTATATAACAGTGGGACAGTCCTGGGCTTTCCTCCTTACAATCTAATAAACATATACAGGATACTATATAAGATGTCAGACAAATCCTAGCTTTATATCTGTATGCATGAATGGCTTCTGGCTGAAGGTAGTTGTCCCAAGCATGTTAGTGTTAGTCATTGATGGTTTGGGTAGTTATAACGAGGAAACTGCATGTGCAATATAATACCGATATATCACATATATTAGCAGGCTGTAGACATTTTACTTGATATATGCATGGTTGGTGGTGGTTTGGTTTAAAATTCTTCATGGTACATTTTGGGATATTAATTTCCCATGAGTAATCCTAACCCTCCAGTCCAGTCTGCCAATGGTTGTGAGGAACACCAGATTTTACTGTGAGATTCTGGTTCTCAGTGACTTCCCGTTCCATATAAATGACAAGTCACTTGATGGTGGTGCTCGTTCCCTGAATTATTAGTGAGACCTAGATTGCAAAGAACCATGGATAGTAATTATGATGAGGGAGAAAAGTGAAGACCAAGGCATGGGACAGCATTAATCCACAGGATAATGGGCATACTCCTTGGCATGTACATTGTATGCGTGGGACTATTCATTACTATAGTGTGTCTGCTAACTGATTTCAGTGATATATACCCAAGGTGATATTACAGCACTGTAGCATGTGGAACTGATTTTCCATTTTGTTTTCAAAATTTCATGAAAATTCATCCAGATTTAAAGAAAAGTGCCACTACTCCAATGTTATATTTGAGACCCAATGATGTCGGGCTTGTAATGTATCTATTATGAGCTGGTCATCATGATATATTGGAATTAATATGCTAATTGCCCAATCTGTTTATCGATCTCAGGTTGACTGCAAAGTACTGATTTCTTGAAATTTTTGAAACAAATTGGAAATGTGCAAACTTTCATTTCTTGAAAAAAAAAAAAAAATCTCCAATATATCACGGAAAATTCGAGAAATGTGGTTCACACTTTATTAATGTATAGAGGATATTGCACTGTTAAGTTTGAATAGCATAAATATTTGTTCGAGTGAAAGGTGGAAGGATAACCCACGAGACGCGAAGCGTCGAGTGGGTTATCCTTCCACCTTTCACGAGAACAAATATTTATGTTATTCAAACTCAACAGTGCAATATTCTATTTATTATTTATAGAACATTATTTTTTTTATCAATTTTGTAATATTAGACACCGTGGGCTGTCTTTTGAAGTAATTTTCTAACACAAATTAGGTCGGATTTTATTTTGTTTATGCCGCGGAGAAATACAAAGACATTAGCCAATGGGAATGGAAGAGTCCCGTCTGAAGTCACGTGCAACTGTCAATCAAGCGGCGAAAGATCGCGATCGAAGCGAGAAGAAAAATCTTCTTGAATTTAGAAGAGTTTACAGACTTTCAGTTTACCCGACAGTGAAAGGAAGGCAAGTTCTCACGAAGGACAGTGACACGTGGGCCTGTTGATAGCTGTCTACATCTCGGTTCAGTTGAATTGCCTGAAGTGAAACCGGAAGAACGGGCAACAGAAACACAACACTGCTGACTCGACTCGCGACTGTGCCGAACACGCATGGTCGGATAAACACGACAAACTGCAACTTCAAGCTCTCCGTCTGGGTAACTGTATGTGGAAACCGCTATGCAGCATATGAGAAATCAACTTTAGAGCTATCCCCTTTTAGCTTGTTTGTATATCTTTGGGCTCGAACGTAACTGAAGCGTTTTCCTACTGAACATGCAGAAAGCCAGCCCATCGCAGTTTGCGGGTTTCACGCTTTTCTGCATCATCTTTGCGAAAGTCTACAAGGACCCAAGGTGGTTAGTAACTTTATTTCTACTCATACCAGTATTAATTGTGCATTCTTGGTTGACGTAACAACTGTTGTTTTATGTCGAAGGAGTCTAAAAGTTCACTTACTGCGAAAGTCTAAAAATAGACCTGACATCACGATATCAGGTCATATCGTCCAAGGTCAAATCGTCCAAGACCAGTGGAAAAAACTTCGCCCAAATATTGAGACAGATCGACCGACGATTGAGGCCGATCACTCAAAGTATTTTATAGATCGTACCAGCGCTGCGTGGATATGTTAGCTAACACTTAAATAACAGATATATTGAATTTTATATGAAATGATCTGTATATATATTCATTCCATGACGAAGTTTTGAAGGGTTATGAATTGTTGGCAAGCATTCTCGGAATGAAAGTACCGTAGTGAAAGAAGTAGTTCCGGCAACGTCACTGTTAGGTCAGAGTTCACATGTACTCAGCAGTTAGATAACAAAAGTGTTATCTAACTGCAAAAGTGTTATCTAACTGCAATGAAAATATCACTTTTTAGAGTGAAGAAAATATAAGGATTTCACTGTTATATAAATAATAAATGCATGTTCTACATTGGTGATGGTGTATACCCTGCTTAATACAAACCTATATAATGACGCATATTGACAGGAGGCAATGTTTGAGTTAGAGATGTCCCTGACTGGTGTACAGACGAGAGCTGCTCAACAACAGGCTGAACTCATGGCTACAACTAAACTCAATATGCTTGGCCAGAATAGTCAGGTGGTGGTTAATGACCTGTGCTTTAGAGCATCAGTATCAGTTCTTTATGAATGAATGATGGATTATTATGTGAAATTTAGAGTAAATACTCAATAAATTATTATAGTCTTCTTTAATCCCCCACTTGCACAAAATTTAAGATAATCCTTTTACAATAGAGCTGTGCCAATAGCACTGCCAGGTGCATTGAGTCTTCATTCACAGTGGTTCATTCATCCACTCTCTTCCCTGTCTCTTTACACTCGGAAATGTTTTAACCAATGATAACTGGGCTATTTTCGACCTGAAGTTACCAAAATTATCATAGATGTAAAAGCAGAATGGTTCTTAATTGGAACAGTAACAATTATCATAGATGTAAAAGCAGAATGGTTCTTAATTGGAACAGTAACAATTATCATAGATGTAAAAGCAGAATGGTTCTTAATTGGAACAGTAACAATTATCATAGATGTAAAAGCAGAATGGTTCTTTATTGGAACAGTAGGTTAATTTGATCCATATTTGTCATATTGGCAATAGTTGAAAAACCCACCCCATGCTAAAACATAGGAAATGGAGTGGGTGAATGAACCACGGTGAACCACGGCTCATTGCTATCAGCGCAGCTCTATTGTTATAAGATTAACTTTAATTTTTGGAAGTTGGGGATTAGTCGGTTACTTTCAAATTTGGAGCTTGTCAAAAATTAATAGTTAGCTCTGCATAAATTGCAACATGTATAACATACTGAATTTTGCAAACTAACTACTATTTCATCATTATGTTTATAATATATCATGCTTTGAAGAACTTTTTCATTTCTCCATACAAAATTATTGTTTCGTGTACCTCTGGGGCTCAATTGCATAATGTAATGGTGTTCTCATCGGAAATGATCAATACAGCCATAGATAGTCATGCAGAGAACACCAATACATTATATAAATGTCACCAGTACTGTACATGTAACAGCTATTAAAGACAATTATGTGGAGAAATTAATAAGTTCTGTGAAGAGTGAAATTATCGATATCACAGTGAAATGGTACTCTGTTTGTTGATTTGAGTAGAAATTTGTAGAAAATTAAACGCGCAGCCAAAAAATTAAAAAGATTCTGACACAACTAGTTTTTCAGGGCTGAATTGTTTTCTACACCTATTCAGGATGTTGACTTATAATGTACTTATCTATTTAGGTAACAATGTCACGTACTGTAGGAGAAGATCAGAGCATAGTTACTTCACATGGTGTCAGCGGTGAAATAACTGGGTCACCAGCAATAGCCAGTCCAGATGCCAGCTTTACCAGCACCAAGAGTGCTCCTCTCTCCGCCTTTAAACCCGTGGCCCTGGGGCCAGGTAACTCACCTCAACGTGGACTCAAACGTGTACCTAGCAAATACAACTCTACGGCCACACATTTCACTCCTATTGTTCTTCAGCATTCCAGTGTATCCACTGGTGCTCAGTCATCATCCAATAAGAGAAAGGAGCCAGAGAGGAAGAATGCTGGTAGTGATGGGGATCATAAGGAAACAACTGAGGTTGTGAAAAAATTGAAAGAACTGAAGGAGAATCTTATGAAGAATCGCAATAATGGTCAGAACAAAGAAAAGGAAGAAAGTAGCAAAGACAGTGATGGTGATGCTTCAGTCACCAAAAGAAGCCAGGCTGTGCCAGTGCATGTTCAGCCTGTTAGGGCCAATCTGACCCAGGGTCCACCAAAACCTGAGGTGGCAGATTCTAGTGGGAAGAACCCTAGTCAAGTCTCCTTAGAAACAATAGCACAGTTGTTACAGAATCAAGGTCAACTGGCACAGTTGAGTATGTTAGCTGCTACCATAGCCCAGCTCTTACAAAACAGTGGCAATTCCTTAGGAAATCCTCCCCAGACTCAAGGAAAGAGTCAACAGCATGGATCTGCATTTACACAACCCAAAACAAATGGTCCACCTCGGGGTCATGTGCCATTAACGGAGAATATGAGGCTGCCTAGCTTGGATGTTCCCCAGCAATATCAAGATGAGCTGGTTGGTCAAACAGTCACAATGCCTGTGCAGATTGGAGGAGGCATGGTAGCTAACTATCCTGTCCAGTTACAGCTTCAGCAGGATCCACGGACAGGCCTCATTCAACTGGTCCCCGTGGGCATGGTACCGGTGCAGGGTCAGAGAAGAGGCAGTGATAGCCTGTCCGTGTCATCTGGCCACAGCAGTCGTTCGGCAGCAGCCCAAGCTTCACAGCTCACTTCACCAGGTTCCCCACACCCGCGAGGCCATCTGAGCAGTTCTAATCTCCGGTCATCGGGACGGTCAGCCAGAGGCCTCGTCCAGAAGTGTCGGAGTAAAGAGGGTACGAGGGATGGTCCCCAGTGCTCACTGGTCCGGCGAGAGAGTAGTCTTCGCAGGGCTCAGTCGGAGTATAATCTGGCTCAATCTGTCAACAGTGACACTGGAACTGTGGACCACCCAGGCTTGAGCCCAAGTAAACGCAGGAGTGGCAGCATTCCAAACCTGATTGATGGCAGTAATGGGCTCGGTGTATCCGGGCCATACCTACTGCCAGTGTACGATGATGGATATGTCTATGAGAGTTCCCCTAACTGGCAATACGACCAACGCTCGCACAGGAAATACAGGGACCATCATACACTGAACAATGTCAGGGGCAACCGATCTCACAATGAACATACGTTAAACAGTAGTCGTCATTCTAATGGGCCAGTGCCAAATGGACATCATCAGCAAAGGGGTGAACCTGTCTCCCCAGGGGACTCCCATTCCTCCTCCCCCTCCCCATCCAAGGACAGTGGGGTGAGTGGGTTAAATAGTGGGGGTGGTGTACCCAGGACACCAGGGTACAACCATTACCCCCAGACAGATGTCACCCTGATGGAGAGGCTGTTAGGTCATGATTCTCTCAAGCAGCAGCAGGTCTTACAGACTGTGGTCAAACTACTGAGGGAGGCCTTCTCCTATGATGCTTACTTAGAAGCTGGAGGGGAGGACTACGTCATGGGTGAGTCTATATAATTCCCAAGTTCTCAACTAAACTAGAGTTGGTTCACGACAAGTCAGTAACTGTGGATATCCCAGGAATATACAATAACATATATGTAATCAGCAGCCCTGATTTTCACTTTCAGTGGAGCCTTGTCACTCCTTTCTGACTCGGTTAATCAATCAATATTGCACAAGTATCTCACTCACTCACTGACTGATGTTCAGCCACTCCCAAATTCTGAAATCCATACAACCTGTAATACTGCTTCAAAATTCCTATCACAATTGGTTACTACATTCTATTGGATAAAATTGTATAAATTTCATATGTTAGAATAGCTCGGTGATTGACCTCATTTTATACATACAATAGTCACCTACAGTAACAAAAATGTTAATATATATTTAAATATTGATGTTTATTTTCAGGTGAATACATTACCTCATTAGCTAGTCTCAAGTGGGAAACTTTTAGAAGTGCAATACAAGAAAAATACCCTGACTTCATGTGGATACAAGAAGTCTTACAGCGATTATTTGATACTGTGAACAGCAAAACTGTCATCAGTAAACAAAGGTTAGTCTCACTAAAACCTATCACTTGCTACTTGGTTACTTCCTCATCATACTCTACATTTAGTTTTGTCGAATACCTACAAATTGCTCAAAGTAAGTGCAATATATCAACATATGGCTCGATTACATGTACCTTTCATCCAGTAAGTGTTCAATTTAGTGGACTTCCATATAGATGTGAACTACAGGCCTTGTGTAGGTTCAGTATTTCAATATAATATATTGTCAAAATACCAATTTACTCTGTGCTTTTTCGCTAAAGTTCCTTCTTTATTACATTTAATTGTTGGCACAATTTTTATGCCTGTCCCCGTCATTTATTTTGTCCTACTAAATCAAACGAAACTGGTAATATTGAAAATCCAACCATGTGCCTTCGAGATGGTTGACCATGTCCCCAAAGGCATTTATAAGACCATGCATTTTGCGCATGCTAAATATATTGCATAGATCTAGTAACCAGAAAGACCTTAGGAACAACGTTGTTCTGTAATAATGGTGTGGGCTATGCTTTAGTCCAATGAAATTATCTAAATCTAGACGACTTGGTCGTCGGGACATCTCCTTGGCAACCCCCATTCTGGCTACAACAACACATTTTTTTGTGAACGACTGGTCATTTTTGCAACTGAAATTTCGTTCTTTCAGCGAAAAGACCAAGCTGGCAATCATATTTCAATTCCTAAAGATTGGATGTTTTAACTTTGTCGAACAACAATGCTGGACAATGTGTCCAACTTTGAATATTGCAAGAGAAGTCCATTTGTTGTTGTACTATACAAAGCTCGAGACCTGATCATAGTCATACATGTACAAGGTCTGGAATAGCAGTCAGGCATGTCTGATCAAAATTTGGCCTTGTCTGATCAAGTCTTTATCCTGCCTATGTTGAAGCATTACACGTGATCAAATTCTGAAAAATGCTGGATCATGTTGAATAAGCTTACCCTATTTCTGTTAAGTTTTCGAACAGCATTTTTAGACTGAGAAGCAGAAAAAAGCATATCTATATCAACTGAGGCTAAATATTGTAGTATGGATATGTTAGTTATCCCTAGAACTGAAAAAAAGCTAGTGAAATTTGTAGAAAGTTAGTAGAATCTCTCTCCGCAGATGCCTGAACTTAAGTTTTGCCATCTGAATAATTAGAAGAAATAAGGTATTTCAAATCCTGCATGTACATTTAGTGTCTAGGGTTTTTGCCAGGAAACACTTGTATTGTGTTAGTCAGAGAGTATCAGTATCAAGGACCATCTGAATAGATTTATCAAGTAGTTCTCTTTATGTTTTCAGTTCATTAGGCCCAGAAGAGGAAGGGCCTATGTTAAGGGATGATGTTCACCAGTTAGACATTTCCCATCCAAGACATCTGTCAGCCAGTACACCTCGTAGTCAGTCTGCTGTGACTACAGTCAAACCTGCCCTTACTCTGGCCCGTAGTGATGGTAGGATGTCCACATCTAGTGCTGAAACGGGTCAGTCTGAAACCAAGTCAGACACTGCCCTCAGGGAACCATGTTATCGTTATTCTCCCCCTCCACGAGGGGGGCTACACAGATTCAACCCTTCCAGAAATCTTTATAATGCTGGAGAAGATGGCACTTCCGACTCTACAGACACATCGGAAAACCATGAACGAAAAAGGCGATACAGGAAACGGCATCAATTAAACCGAAGTAAAAACTCATCCCAACATTCTTCTCCAATCACTCCCGTGGACAGAAATAGTTTAACGCCCGGGTCCAACGTGAACGATCCTAACAGACTTGAAAACGAGGAGGAAACTGTGACCTCTCGTCCACCCTCTGGCAGGTCAAGGGAAATAACTCTTCCCGATAACTCCCCTGCTGTTCTGAATAATTCAATGGCTAGTCGCGTACCTTGTGTGGAATCACCTGTGTTACCGAGACTAAGTGAAAAGTCCAGTTCAGAATCTCCGACCAGAATAAGAAAGTTTCCCGGTATAACCATGGTTAAGGGGCTTCATGATGATGAGGAGGAGGAGGAGGGTGAAGTTGATTTACCGTACAACATCGGTGTTGGCCCTCAGGAGAATAGTGATGTCTCACACCACTTCACCTCCACACCGTATAACATGCTACAACAGGGTAGGACTTGTATGGAGCGAGAAGACAGCCCTGACAGAGAGGATGTGGTTAAACAGCTGGACTACGAGTCTGATTATGACAACAGTTTACAACAAGAGGAGGATGATGTGTTTATAGAGGAGACTCGTATAATTCACAATAACGGACTACAGCGAGGGAGAGCTGCATCGCCAAACACCTCCTTGTCTAATTCTCAGACCGAGGACCATGTGACATTGAGTAATGGTAATACTTCATCAGGGGATAATAGACGTAATACTAGTCCATCGTCCAAGTCTGAGAAGATGATGGACACGGTGCGACGTAATCGTGGTAATGTGGTCTATCACAGCGCAGAGTTACAGTACTGTATGACACCACAACTGGAGCATGTCATTCAGGAACTGGTGAGTAGTGTTCTCTGAGTCCATTCTAAGAGAAATCCCAGAGTGATTATAGGTGGTACCCTCTATTAAAACCTTGAATCTTTGATTTCTCCATTAATCTAATACGTGTGTGTATTTGTGTTCCATGATCTGTAAAATGACACTACAACCAAGATTTTCTGTTTCTCATGATAATCTATAATGTGTATAAGAAAACCTCGGAAGTATTAAATTGGTCACTGCTGGGTGCTATTCACCTCAAACATTGGGAAACTTTTCATTTTTCGATACATATTCATCAGTTTTACATTTTGATTTGGTTCTGTCGTTAAGTAGTAGTTGCAATTAATCGAGCTACTGATCAGTACTATGCAGTAATGGCACATTTCTGAATAGAAAAGTCACTGAGAAGTTCTGTCCAGCAGCTGACCCTGATGTACTGAGCAGTATCTCTACAGTACTGTTAAGTTAATGGTGAATGCCAAATGGTTACTGTACAGTTAGGTCCATGCAGTCACCAGTTGAACAGTTCATCACAATAACTGAGCAATAGTGCTCAAAAACTGCACAGTATACTGATCAGTTTCAGGATGGAAATTGTCATTTCTTGACTGTGCTGAACTGCTCAATACAGTACTGGCCTGAATATTTTCATGAAATACCGCTCAATTACTGTTCAGAAGCATCTGGTAGAACCTATCTTTCTGAGGAGTACGGATTGGTTGGGAACTGCACAGAACTGAACCGACAAATCTTCACTGTTTATGAGTGTATCAATAATGCTCAACAAGGCAGGATCTGAAGCCCTGAATGTTTCACTGTCTCTTTAACTCTAGGAACCCCAGAACAGATCCTCTCTAGAGAAGAGAAAAGCTCAGATTGATCAGCAGGTTATGATGGAGAGAAGAACAAAGAAAAAGATGCAAAAATTCTATAAGAAGCTGGTCGAAGGAGGGAAACCAGCAAAAGGTATGTTACTTCATGATAAGTCTGTTATCTCTTTTCAGACAATATCATCCGAAAAATAATGATAAACATACTCTGGTACTGGCTGACTAAAACTAGATCTAACATTACGAGAAACAAATATTCTAGTTTTGCATTTCTGGTACTTTACCTCCAAGAGTCCTGGAGTTAAATTTTAGATAAGACACTGTTTCCAGATTTTTATGTCAATTATTTTTTCATCTGTAATTCTTGTCCTAATCAGATTTATGCTTTAAATAAGCTTCTCTCCAGCATGCTGTACATGTCCGTTTCTGTATATTTACCAGGTGACCAGAAGAGTATGTTTAACCAGGTATCTAAGGATATTAAAGATATGACCAACAGATTGAAGTTCATGGAGTTAGCCTGGGGACATGTAGAGGTAAACAACAATCTACAAAACACACTGGACATTGTATGGCTATAGCATTATTTAGTAACTCCAAAATGCAATCCCATTGTGCAGAGTTGATAGCAATATTGTTCTTGAAAATCATTACTCTCACAGGAATTTGGCAAGGGATAAGTATCATAATACTATCTCTCTGTTAAGGAATTATCCTCTAGTCCAGTAGAATTAGATCTGTTACAAATCACCATCTTATTATTCAAACATTCAACAAGTATGTAATATAGAACAAGTAACAGATCCAAATGCATGTAATTTCTGCAGATGCTGTTGACAGAGTTACATGGTATCAGTCCGTCTGTACTGGACTCGCTAGTGTCTCACAAGCCAGACGCTCCTCTCCTCCTCACCCCACACACAGACAACCCTCACCTACAGTTCCAGGTGCACCATGATGATCACTCTAGTCTTCATCTCCGTGTCTTACACGCTGGCACTCCTGACGGCCTCATGTCCTACCTCTTCACTATGTAAGTTGTTGCTGCATGATATGTTCTATCATTGGTAAAAAATATTGTTGTAAATTTATATCACTAAAAAATGAAAGATCTTGAAAACCTCTTTGCAAAGGTTATTGTGTCTGTATTGTTGATGTATTGGAGACAATATGAACAAAACAATTTAGTTTTAATACGGTTGTTTACATTAGTTCACCAACTTATTTGATACCCAAAGTCAGATTTGGGAGTGTTGATATGAAAGATTTGTGGTTTATGAATGTGGTAAATTATCTCCCTTGTGACTTGTGTTGTTTCAGGTCTGCCCTAGCTGATGGTTATGTTCACCATTTTCTGTACACGTTTCGTTATCTCGCCACCCAGCATCATTTGTTAGAGTTCTTCATGAATAAATACACTGCAGCTAAACGGTGAGTTGATGGAACCTGGATCAGGGTTATATTGTTCTGCTCTACAATTAAAGGTCCAGCTTGAAAGCTGTTCAAATAACATAGTTTATGTTGAATCCTCTAATCCTGGGACTGATCATACAGTAACTGAACCTTTCTGATCAGAAGCCCTGTGAGGCTCCTGGGGATAGACCTGGGCTATCAATGTGCACACAGCTCCTCAGACAGCTGTCGTTGTGCACACAGCTCCTCAGACAGCTGTCGTTGTGCACACAGCTCCTCAGACAGCTGTCGTTGTGCACACAGCTCCTCAGACAGCTGTCATTGTGCACACAGCTCCTCAGACAGCTGTCGGTGTGCACACAGCTCCTCAGACATCTTTTTGGAAGAGGCGACTAACTGGGGCACTCATGGGATACCCGAGTGTAAAAAAAAAATGACCCTAACTGTGGGATCCAGGGTATGCAAAATAATAGGACCCAAACATCATCATATGACTCCTTTCTGATCAGAAAGGCCCGGAGTAGTTCTGACCAGTTTCTGACCATACAGTACTGAGCAATGACTGTACAATTCCATCAAGTTACTGATATGTACCAAAAAATTTACTGTTCAGTTTGATATTTTCAAGAACTGAGCGGTTCTTCACAGTAATTGAGCAGTACTTCACAGAAGCTATACATTACTGATTAGTTCTGGATGGAAATTATCAGTTCTTGACTGTATTGAACTGCTGACATGCAGATTTCCCTGTGTAATTCAATCACCCTATTAAAATTCAAGCATCACTGAAATAATGGATATTCAGCAAGATTTTGTACAACTTTTGTACGATTTTGTCAACTTTCTGTTCAATAGATTTGAACACCCCTGGTGAAATTTCAAATCCTGTATTAGAGGATCTACTGTATCTACAAGAAATTTGTTGAGTTATTTGAGATAACTCAACATGCAGCCAAACCATAATTATGCAAGTATAAGTCTTTCATGTCAGTTATTTCCCCACAACTTGAAACTTTTGTCAAAACCATTGATTATAAATTGACTTTGTTTTCTCCCTTTAGACACCAGGGGGAGTGCCTGAATCAGAAGGTGATGATGCGCGCTCTTGATCTAATCTATTTCTGGTTGGAGGGATACTACACTGTTGACCTCGAAAAAGATGTGGAGCTTACGGACAGGTTACAGGAGTTCATCATTAATGAGGTGAGATGTTGTTCATTCAACTTAGCTGAATTACATGGGGTGGCAATTTCCTTGACCCCAAACATATAATGGATTCTGCCAGGGGTTTTCTGTTATGTTAAGCCAATTAACCTGGAAGGCTCCCAATTTAAGTTTTAGAAGACCTTCTATCGGTTATCATAATTGTTAAACCTGTTACAGGTTACAATAGGTTACATATTTTCTGGCTATGGTAAACTGCAACAGGAAAATACTGCAGCACAGACCTGTTCTGTCATGAAATTATCACCTACATGTACCTCTGCGGACCGCAAGTAACACCATTGTATTATAGGATAGATGATTGACACTCATCAGTGAAATAAATTGATTAAAGAAATTACCATTGAGAATAATTACTGTAAATCAATTAGTGGATCAAATAGATTTGTTTCAAAGGTTTCCTCAGTATTAAAAACATTATATTATAGATTTACATGTACTTCATGTTATTCCAGGTGGTGTATCCTGATGGGGGTGGGGCCACGTTACTAGGTTTACTGCAGGACTGTAACCATGGTAACAACACAGAGCTGTCATTTACGGGTGCCGTGGTAACGGATGAGATTGACCTCCAGCTTAGACAGGATGATAGTTTTTCTCCAAAGAAGGTTTGTGAAATCCTAGTTCCTAGTGTTGCGTATTAATTATAATCTCGTGTTGTATTATCAAAACTGACATTTCATCTCGCTATTTTATCATATGGATAGAGAAGTACATATCCCACTAGCTATCTTATATGTACACTTGAGTGAAATGTGAAGAATTTTATGCAGTAGCTGGAAATTTCTACATTACTGTCATATCATCAGAAGTATATGTTGTAGATCTGGTCTAAGATGATTGAAATTTAGAAGTCCCGATATCAACCCTCGAGTCGTTTCATGCTCCAATTATCACAACAAGCCCTCAGCCTTGGTAGTATTCACCACAGTTCTTCCTATGTGTATGTATAGGAAAGTATAGAAAAGTACATGATCTGCCATCTCTCCTAAACATTTCTGAATAAGTGTTCAAAATTTGTTACAGTAACGTAAGGATATTACCAGGTTAGGGCAATCCCGCTCTCTAAAATGGATGTAAAAAAGGTTGTTTTTGCTCAGTAAATCAGTTCACATAATGAATTCAGCAAAATCCTCTTCAAGCGCATACAGGCATATATTTCCACATCAAATGGTGTTAAAAAAATAAATTGTCATCTATCTAATTTGCATAATAATAGGACAAATGTCTGTTGTGCTGTTTGAACAACATTGACTGGTTCTCCAAATGGTAAATTAATTTTAGGACATGGAACAATAGATAAATTAATGTGCCTGAAGTTTTGAAGCATTGGTTGATTAGGAATCAAAAGTTATTGGGCAAAAACGACCCTTTTTACCTCCATTTTAGAGAGCGGGAATGCCGTAACCTGATTACCTGTCTGCAATTGAGATACTTTAGCCAGTCCCAAGGTTCACCCCTCCTCCTGATATATTTGCATAGTGGGAAGCTGTGATATCTACTACCCAAGGGACCCAGGATGATAGTATGTGATGATCCCACGGAAAGTCAAACATCTACATGTTAGGAGCTGGAAATAAGCAGCAACCTGTTGTTCAGGTTACTGGGAGGGTGCTGGACTTGTATTTCTCTGAGAATGTTTCTGTTCTGTAGCCTTACTCATCAGTCCACCAGTATAGGGAAAGTAACTATAAATGTGTGCAGTAACCTAACAGGTTTACGGTCCATAAGAGTGTAATAACCCATTACGAGGTTACTGGAGCAATACTTATTTCCAGTCCTGTTCAGATATCAGGACCGGTCGATTATGAGTTTACTGTTTGCATACTTTCACAGATATGAATATTAGAACATTTTTCACTTGATCATGTTCAAACTTCTTTGTAGCTGCCAGTAATCAATGGCCAATCTGAGGTAACAATTTCACTTGGTCAAAGTGCATCAAGTTCAGTGGAAAGCATGATTGTTGTATTGAGCTTGTCAAAAACAAAAAGCACCGCATTCTTTTGAAGGAGTTTGATTTGATGATAAAATTGCATGTTCTTATCATTTCTTCATCTGGATGTTTGATTGCATGATATCACGATAAGTTTTCCAACTTTTGTTATATGCATTATAATTTGTGCACCTAGCTGTACAGTATTGTACTGCATAGAATTTTTTGTGTGCAAGTTTTTGTTGAATTTACCCTTTTTTGTTCAGAATTTCATTTCATTTCATTTCAAACCTTATTTATAGTCGGAAATTTGTACAACGATAAAACATTAGCTGAGACAGCTATTGATCCGACAGTAAAAACAAAGTAAACATTGCAAATATTGTAAGAAACAAAAACATGTAAACAGAGTAAACTATATGTTACACAGAGGGTATGCACATGACTAGAGATTATATTGATAAATGGCATAAACTACATTTACAATTGGGTCCGCTCCAGTTTTTGATTAAACGTTTAAAACATTTTACATTCTCTGTCTTTCTAAAATCAACAGGGAGATAATTCCAAATTTTTACACCTAAAAACCCCAGACTTAGCCTGCCATGCCTTTCAGTTTTCACACGGGGCAAGGTTAAAATGTGCTAAGACCATAGTTACATTCTTTAAAAGTAAACATTTCCTGAACATAGGTGGGCGAGTAACCGTTAACAGCTTTAAAAACCTCAGTTGCTAGCTGCCGTGTACAGCCGAGATGCAAAGATGGCAGAGACGCCTTGGCTAAAAGCTCTTCATATGTACTATTAAAATCCTTGTAAACCAATCGGAGTGCTCTCTCTTGTATTTTTTCAATCTTACGAGCACTACCGATACTGGTACAATGCCACACCACTGGACAGTAATTAAAACAAGGTAAGATAAAAGTCTTAAAAATGCACATCCGGCTCGGAAAATCTAAAACTCTCGTAAGTCGCCTTAAAACATTGAGCTGGTGAGCCGCCTTCTTGCATATATCAGAGATATGCTGATTAAAAGTTAAGTGAGTGTCAAAATTAATACCAAATAACTTACAATTATCAACAGGTAAAATATTAACACCATCAATCAATAAAGTTTCGTTAATATTTCTACTCGTACTAAGGAATGTTGCTTGAAATTTCTCCGGATTTGCAGCCAATTGATTATCTCGAAACCATCGAATGGCAAGATTTGATTCACTTTGCAGAGTTTCAACTATAGTTGGTACATGTTTCGATTTGACAGACAGTGTGTTATCGTCGGCGTAGTTGTATATATCGCTCTCTTTAAAACAAATAAACAAGTCATTGACAATATGTTAAATAAGATAGGTCCCATTATAGAGCCCTGAGGGACACCTTTAAAGATACTACCCCACTGACTAACGTAGTTCCCTATTTTTACTCTTTGACTCCTATTGGATAGATAATTATTCACAAGATTGGTAGAAGTCTCAGACATGTCATACGCTTTCAATTTACTAATCAATAACTCATGGGGCATGGAGTCAAATGCCTTGGACAGGTCCATAAGCAGAACACCAACTACTTCACCATTGTCCAAGGCATATTTCCAGTCGTGTACAGCTCTCATAAGAACAGAGTTACAGCTATAGCCGGACCTGAAAGCTGATAAAACAGGATTAAATATATGGCTAAAATAAGTGTTGATCTGATCAGCAATAACACCCTCAAAAACCTTAGAGAGACATGGGAGGATGCTCACAGGTCTATAGTTATTCTTGTCTAAATGATCATTCTTCTTAAAAACAGGTGTAACATTAGCATACTTCAAGCCATCAGGGAGAGTACTGGTCTCTATACATTTGTTTATAATATTAGTTACGGGATTGATTATATAATCACATCCCAGTTTAACCATCCTGGGAGGTATATTGTCACACCCCATAGATTTCTTCACTTTAATGGCATCGAATCTAGATCTAACTTCTGATTCCTTCACTTCTGCAAATGTAAAGTTATTAATAGGCAAGTCATATTTTTCCTGAATAGCCACAGTACTTGGATGTGACGGAGAACGGATAATCCTCCCATCACTTAAACCAATATCCTTAGCAATATTGATAAAGTGGTCGTTAAAAACACTACAAACATCATTGGGATCAGAGATCACTTTCCCTTCCTCACTGAGAAGAATACCAGCAGTGTCACTACCCCTCTTGTCAGATATGAAAGGCTTTATAGTCGACCAAAAATGTGTCGATTTAGATCCCCCGTTACATCTTTCCTGGAAATACTGGTTAACAGATTTTCTTCTCAGTGAGGTACACAAGATTCTCTGTTTCCTGTACAGTTCCCAGTTAGTGTTATTCTTCTGCCGGTTGTATTTGTTCCATAATTGGTGTTTTTTGTGAAGGGCTTTTCGCAGTGTAGAATTAATGTAAGGTACATTTTTGTTTTTAATATATTTTGTTTTGAATGTTATTTCAAGATTTGGTTGAAGTGGGTCAAGAATTTTTTTTTGGCTAATATTTATCTTATGATTGGATCTTAGTTTCATTGTTCGTTCTGGTAACACCTGGCATGATAAAGTTCTTTTATGTTTCATTACACATTGTTGTGTGTTTCACGGTTTTGTAAAATATCACACTGAACAATCCAGACCATGAACACTGTACATGTACCTCAATCCTGTAAATGCTGGTGATACCTGGCATGAGTTGGTTTATCCTGTAAATGCTGGTGATACCTGGCATGAGTTGGTTTAAAATCATCCTGTAAATGCTGGTGACACCTGGAATGGTTTGGTTCAAGATAGTTAATATTGTAATGTTGTAATAATCTATCAAGAACATAAATAAGTTAAGAAGACAAGTTTCCTGCATGCACTGTAAATCAACATGATAATAGTTACTGAAACACTTCCTCTGTACGGGGGTGTCATATTTTACATCTATGAAGCATATAAATTTCAGTTCTCATCACTGTGCAGTAGTATCAATAAAGCTTTCAGTTCTCATCACTGTGCAGTAGTATCAATAAAGCTTTCAGTTCTCATCACTGTGCAGTAGTATCAATAAAGCTTTCAGTTCTCATCACTGTGCAGTAGTATCAATAAAGCTTTCAGTTCTCATCACTGTGCAGTAGTATCAATAAAGCTTTCAGTTCTCATCACTGTGCAGTAGTATCAATAAAGCGTTCAGTTCTCATCACTGTGCAGTAGTATCAATAAAGCTTTCAGTTCTCATCACTGTGCAGTAGTATCAATAAAGCACTCATCACTGTGCAGTAGTATCAATAAAGCACTCATCACTGTGCAGTAGTATCAATAAAGCACTCATCACTGTGCAGTAGTATCAATAAAGCACTCATCACTGTGCAGTAGTATCAATAAAGCACTCATCACTGTGCAGTAGTATCAATAAAGCACTCATCAATGTTCCTAAAATTTTACTTTTAGTAAGTGCGATCAAGTTAGCATTACGCGAAGAAATTCTCAATATATCATTGTCTCTGTGAATTGGGCAATTGGACAGAAAATACTACATGTAAGTTTAAGTAGTTTTCATGTTTCATTTTCACCTTCCAAGCCCTGAAATCATTTGTAACCACACATGTTCTGTTTATAGCTGCAGGGATTTAAAGCCATATTGAAGTCCTCTCCGTCAGTGAAGAGTTGTAACCCTGCCATTATATCCACGACCTGCCTCGACCAGAGACGTCCCAACAGTCGCATGGGAGATGTCTATTTCCCACGAGTTTCCAGGAGAACAGATGCCTTCACGCTGACAGACTACTCTGCCCAAAGTCTGGCTCAACAACTCTGTCTCTTACAACAGGTACACTTGTCGGAGCCTGATCTGAACTTGTAGTATTGGCAGTCATACACGGTGCAAATTGTGGCAAAGATTAGTGAAATAGGCCAATAGATTACTGGTACAGGACTTCCAAAGCCCATGGAAGCTCGAGGAGTATTACAGTGTCTAGAATACATCTGGACAAGGGCATATTTAGCAACATTACTTGCATTACTACAGGGAAGCATATTTTTGTTAAATTTGGGAGCCCAAACCTATTATAAACGGTTAAAAAAAAAAATGCATGGATGAGGCGCTGTACAGGCTGTATGCAATTAATATCTGATTTCCAGTACAATATTAATAGATTTCGAGTGTGTTTTTGGTGTGAAAGCAGAACATTCATGGAGTTGATGATATCAGGTTGGACTCACATTCCTCTTGTTCTCTTGTAGGACTTGTTCCAATTGACACATCCAGTATATTACCTGAACTCCAAGGCTCAGGGAATAGGTGTGGCCATGTCCTTACACGGAGGACCAAAACCTTCGAGCAGGTGAGTTCATCTCGACAGAGAGAGAGAGAATTAAGGTTTAATGTCGCGTTCAGCAATATTTCAGCTATATAGTGATATCTCAATTCTGGGGCAACACCCAGCTTTTATTGAAAACATGTTGAAATTTAGTATTCTGATCCCACATTAATTAGAATACATGTAACAGGTGTTTAATGTCCATAACCAAAATGAGGACAAAAATTATCACTTATCAGTGCAATAAGGTTATTGTAGTCAAGTTTCCATCAATTTCAGCACCATGTATATTAATATCTGATCATGCCATTATATAGATATTTAATTTATTTTCAACTTGTACAGTTCAGAAAATATAATCGGCTAATTATCTCTTGAATATGTATTCAAGCAGTTTGTTGAATAATTGACTAATTGATTTGATTCTCAGAAACAGTAGTATAACAGAGGAGCCAGGCGTAGTGGAGCAGGGTTTGTTTGTGGGATCATTCTCCTCTGACCCTGCACTACAGAGGATGATTATCTTAGGTCAGGAGATCTCACACTGGGTCGCTGCAGAGATAGTCGGCTGTAGCTCACCTAAGGTAACATTTTCTAGTCCTTTTCCCTCCTTGTTATTTGTTTCTTTTTTCATACCCTTGATCCTAACAGAAGGTTCAGTTTGGAGAATATAGTGAGAATATGTCAAACCATTGGTGCCATATTTTAACAGGGCCTAATGTGATTTCCACACATCTCCTTGTTGCAGCGATGGTATCTTTATTACAAAATCGCTAGTGTAAATAAGATTTATCTCCCTTGATGTGATTGGCCCTTTGTATTGTCTCCCCTGATGTGATCAAAGAAACATTTTGATCTCCCATTTCATAATACAATTGCTGAAGGTTGAACTAGATTTGATAGCAGTGTGAACAATGATTAATATGTCGTCACCTTTTCTAATTCTTTGTACTACTATCCTGTCGTACCAACTATATATTTAGTGAATGTACGCACTCTAAATTCTGATCTTGCATGGGATTTGTGATTTACCATGGAAGTGTCATCCTAAATATAATTGGATATATATTTGTTGTGTTGTCTTGTAGAGTCAGCTGGCCATACTGACCAAGTTCATCTACACTGCTCAGCTATGTATGCAAATGAGGAACTTTGCCAGCTGTGTGGCCATCTCAGATGGTCTGGAAAACTTGATTGTGAGACAGCTTCCCATCTGGAAAAACTTACCCTCCAAATATGTCACCATCAAGGAGGAACTGTCTTCTGTTAAGGTATGACACAGTGAGCATTAAAAAGTTGTTTAAATTAAATAATGTAATGTAGAAGTAATAAATTAAATGTGCCCAAGGAGAGAGATGGAAACTGGAGTTTTGCTCCTAAATATAAAGTTACTTTAAATTCAGTGTACAAGGGGAGAGTAAACACTTCTATGTATACAGTAATCCCTCCAATAGTTCAATCCCCCTATCAAAATTCAATCACCCCCACTATTTTGGGGACAAAATTCAATCAGTTGTTCTAATAAATTTGATCACCCTATGAAATCATTCAAATAACCAAAACATATTGGATTACCTGCATGATTTGACCATTTTGTCTCTAATAAATTGGATCACCCCCTGACATTGTATTGCAAAATTTCACTTCCTTTGATTGAAATATTAGAGTGATTGCCATACTATGGATATCTGTATGGAATCTAACTACCAGAGAAGTGATTTGCATTTACATAGAGCTCAATGATATTATTCCAGAAAAAAAACTACTGAACACTGTAAAGTTTTGTTATAAAATCAAGTCTAGATATTTGAGCACACATTTATTGGGTTTCATTATTCCAGTATGTTCTTACGTCATTTGAAAGATGATTGGCACATGATAAACTTCATTTGAATATCTCCATTTATGTACAATTAATGATTTGAATTTTATGACTTTGTTTGTCCAGATGTTACTGAAGAATGAGCCGATGTGTTTGACCCAGGATAAGGAGTTCAGGGATCATCCTACAATACCCAGCATCCTCCTATTCCTCATGCATGTCCAGCAGTTAGAAATTGGAGGATTCAGATTGGCTAATATGATGTATAAATGGCCGAAATTGAGGTGAGACATCTCTTGTATTGTCTGTCCACACTTCGCTAAATTGTATAGCTGTTAGTAATTGTTGTTAGGCCCCTGGAAACAAGGATCATATCCTTAAGGTCTTGTTATTGTATCATCTGGTCAACTCTCTATAAATAGATTTGATCACTCTGATATTTTGAGGTGAGAAAGTACACCTCATGTGATTGAATTATTGGAGCATTTATTCTTTGGAATGATAACAGTAGGCATGATAAAACAGGAGTGATAGTTCTGTCACTGAGCTCATTGGTTAAGTGAGCCAAATGAGTGAGATGCATAGGAGCTGTTTGAATAGTGAAGAAATCATATTTGGTATGGCGTATAACCCGCCACTGAGCATATATACATATGAAATGATTTTTGAGAGAGAAAGAATAAATTGGTTGTCAGCGAGATTCTTTTTATTAACTTTTAAATAGTTAGTAATTTTGTGAAAGAAATAGAACCCAGCTTCCCAGGCAGCTTGTCATGAAAGGTGGCAGCTTGTCATGAAAGGTGGCTCACCTTGGGGAAATGGTAATCATTAAACTGTAAGCTTTTTTTCCTATGTGAGCTTCTTAACTAAAATATTTTCTAAATTTGACATTAAATTTCAACTCACTCACTTTTTTTTCTGGTGTACAGGTCGTTGGCCCAGATGGTGGATCAGATCCGTATGTTTAAGGATCAGCGTTACCAGTGTGAGATAGATGAGGATCTACAGGATACATTACAACAAAGGATCCATGAATTGAGCGGTCAGGACCTCCAGGCCATCGCCGCACAACACGACACTAATTTCCACAAACTTAGCTCCAGTCGGGGCATCTTCAAGAGGATGAAGGGAAAGTTCCAGTCCAAGGGAGACAAATTCTGATGAGACACCCAGTCACTAATTATGGCAAATTTCGAAGCAAATAGAACTTCTCACAAATACAAGTTTAATCGCATGGAAAATAAATCGTGTCGCAAAGATTATTATTTTTGTGAATATAAATAGATATGTATGTTATTGAGAGTGCAGTAGAGAAAATGCCAATTATGACGTAGATATTAGTATGTTTGACATTTCTTATACTTGATAATCATTCTGAGTTATGTCGACTGATTAATTTGCTACCCATATAATAGTATAGGAGGCCTATTAAATTTCCATTTTTGTGAGGAACTACTATGTCAGATGAACTACCATGTCACCTATAAGTCTGATTTAGTTTCACCAACATATTTCGTCATATTTAATTAGTGCATCTCTACAGATAATAATTATTGCATAAAATTGTAATGTTGCATAATGATGAACATAATTATGTCCTGTTGTTTGGTTCAAGGAAGAATACCGGAAATAGTTCATGTCCTTATGCAATTCATAAAATGGGTATTCAGTTAGAATTAATATATGAACCAGGGTATGTAAGAGCTGTAGCAATCTCAGTTTGGTATATTAATTTGTGTGAGCAATATTCCTCAGCATTTTACTGGGAACAGCTTTACATTTTTTTTTACATTTTAGAGCAAGACAGAATAGTGGGAATTATTAAAGATACTTATATTATATTGGTCTCGAATATTTTTGTAATATTATGTAACTTCTATGTATAGGCATTGGAAATCCTGTGATATAACACTTAATAGAACACTTCCCACAGCAGTAGTCTCTAAATAATATTTATGCAACTTTGAAATATTTGTTGTATTCATATACTCAGCCGGATATAGCTTATGCATATTTTAAGTCAATACATGTTATCCTGGGAGTTAATACATGTTATTCTGGAAGTTCATACATATTATCCTGAGAGTTGAGGTGTAAATATCTACTTCGTGGGTAATAATTATATCGTCATGCATATTTAACATTAACCAGTTTTGATTGTTTCAGAAAAGAGTGATGTCTTCTTCAGTCATAGTACATTGTTATCAGAAGAAACCTGGTATAATGTATTGCTTGTAAATATGATTTGTCTAATCGATTGTATGTCATTGTATGACATATTTTTAGCAAATATGACTAATGTCTGCAAATCTGTCTGTATCTCGCTCAGAAAGAACCTGGTTCACAGTAATTAAATATTTCTATGTTCAGAGTACTTGACCTCTCATTACATAATGCCTTACTCCTTGCCATGTTAAGATTAGATTTTCCAAACGATGTGAAGAGTCAATACAGTTTAGTGTATGAATGAGAAGACATCATTTTATCTCTTTTTCTTCCTGCTTTTTCTGAACAAATTATATATTGTGTCTATATAATGATGATAGCTACAGTCTTGTGAGATTTGAAAAAAAATGAACTGAAAATGTTTCTCTATTATATTGTCATGTACTGTCATTATTTGCGGTGGCGCAGCGCCGCCGGATATCTGAATTCAGTAAACATGGGAGCGGCCATCTTGATATTGGTCGAGTAACAGGTGTTTTCTCGAGCCATACTTCACAGACGTGCCGTGGAGTGATCCAACTAGTTTCATATCGTAAAACGGCAGGATTGTATCACCCGTTCGTGGTTAACAAATTAATATTAATTCTGTTATAATGAATTCATCGAATAAATGTCCTTTAGTACTATTTTATTATGGCTGAGAGACCAAATCAATGGCCATACATGATCAAGTTATTCACCTGTACGTCTGCAGCAGAATGTTTGAGATTGAACTGCGAGTTACTAAGAACACATCGGATTGATGTGTAAAGAAAGTCGATCTAGGCTTAATTTACAATGACACACATCAATAAAGAAATAGTGGCTTGATGATGGGTCCCATATAATGCCACAGCGTGAACCCTTACAACAGGCTATATGAAGTGACTAATACGTCAACCAGAGAACATTATTTTCAAAGTCCTAGTTGGACATGCGGTTCATGTGCACATTTTGCCAGCAAGCACTTAACTTGCGGCTAACCCCACACTTTCCAGATGGGTCCTTGCGCGAATTACATTAGTCAAACAAACAAATCGACGTTTTTTTAGCCATAATGGTGCATCGTGATCTGTATTCACCAGTTGCACGCGTAATCGGCTTGTAATATGCAGATTATAAGCTACAAACATTTCCGCCAGCATTGATGCATCTGCATCAATAAGTTTTCTTGTATTGTTACTGCTCTCTGCTTACTACATTTGGAGCTGTTGCACATCAGGGGAGATAATCATGCTTGTGTGATCGCATCAGGGGAGGTAATACTGAAAAGTCAAACACATCAAGGGAGATAATTATTGTTTAAGAGGGCCAATTCTATGACCAATTTTGTTCATCACAGAGAAAAACATTAATGCAGAATCGAGTATATTATGTTGTAGTTAGCACGACTTTTATCGGATCTCTTTTGTATTGATTACTATGTCTATGGTTATAATCTCTGTGATTACAATTGAATCTTTATAGAGGATAATTGATAGTATTTCTTTCTTACTTTTATATATTTTATGCAAGAAAGTAATTTTGCTTTCCAATGCAGCATTATGGAGGGAAAATGGAGAGGATGATTTTTTGTTTTTCTTAAGTGAAAAAATGTCTGTGATATTTCATATGCTATAATGGTTTAGTTCTCCCACACTTGGCATCATTTATGTTTTCTTTTACTTACCTATTTTGTATCAGTGGGGAAGAATATCTGCTTTTGAGAATTGTAACATGCTATGTCACTAGGCCGCTTGAGGTCCCATCTTCGCTATTTGTTGGAAAATATCTCAATCTGTATCAGAAATGTCTTACGTTTTTCACCCAACTTTGGCTTTGGGTTACTGTCATCATGTTTGTCCATAGAACTTTGATAACACCATATCCCACAATTGACAATGCCTAGAAACACCAAACTTACATCACACATTCATATAGTCATGGAGATAAAGCCTGTTAAAGTCAGTGAGATTGACCCATCTTTCGGGGTCATCAGGTCATATTATGTCAGTCACCAAATAACCTCGATCTCAATAATTTATCAGGCCTAGGCTGACTGAACTTATACCAGACACATATCTGGTCATAAGCTTCTGGTAAAATTAACTTTTATATTGTCATCGTTTACATACATCCATCTGTCTGTTTTGTCATCATCGCCATATCTCAAGATAACCTAGGTACCATAAACTTGGGTCACACATACATGTGGTCTCGCAATTGAAGTGTGACCCATTTCAGATTGGTCCATTTTTTTCAGAGAACCCAAGGCCATGGGTCTGCTTTACACAATACCCAACTCCAGTCATCCTTCAAGGAATGCATTTTGACTGAATTTTTATTCACAATTTGTTCATACATATTTGTAATTCTTTCATACATCTGATTTTATCTATTTGTGGTGACCTTGAAGAGCAGTTTGATAGATGAAGATAAATCATTTGTGGGATCATTTTTTTTTGCAAATAATCTTTAAATATTTGTGTTTTGCTCGAGATACAGATTTGGCAACAAATCACAAATTATTTGTTGAAGATCTGATGAAATAATTTATTTTACTTTGAAGAAAGTTAATGGAACAGTTTCGCTGGCATCAGGTCATTTGTCCACGGGATTTAGGCTGTACAAATTTTCTGAACCGTCGGGTTACATATTTTCTTGTACCTTTTGATATTCACAATACACCGTCCATGTCTATAATATATATAATGTGTACATATCTACCCCTTTTCACAGCTTTAAATTATTCACCTTCTGCTATGCATCTTTATATTTGGATAATTTATCAATGTTAAGGTTCATTATATCTACATATATTTATATCAAGTTATAGCGGAGTTGTGTCCTTTATATCGGGTGATATATACGTACTTAATATTTTGTTATATATCAGCTGGTTGAGAAAGCATTCTCTACAACTTGCCTGGCAGTAGACATTCACATTTGAAGTTTTCTTGCAGTTGCATAAGGGAGGGGCGTCTACTTACCCAAACTCATTTTACATATATCTTCGTTCTTGTTAAATATCCACTGCAGCAGGCAGAGTTTGTTACATTTTCTTCCTTTTTGTATTCCTGTGAAGTGAAACAAGTACTGTTTCATTCCAGGGCCATAAAGATGGTATCAGGCAAAATAGAAAAATACAAAAATTAAAATAAACTGTGTGAGACTACAATAGCATTTTGTTTTCATTTCAAGTTTTAACAGTATTATAGTGGTGTCCAACACCAAATTTATTTTTTGTTTCATGGGCAGATTTTATTTTATTTTTTTGATTGGAGGCAATACTATTTTGACATTTATGGACAGGGCCAGATGAGCGGAAACTCATCTACCCGCAGAAAGAAAGGGATGAACCTCAAATATTGAGTTTCATTTGTATTATCACGTTCAATCTTGAAAAACTAAAATCTGCTGTGAAACCAAAAATAGAATTGGTCTGGCCTTAGGACTGTATAATCATTCTGTGCAGTACTCTCATGAGTGGAGAGTTCCTGATAATTCAGTCATTTTAAAAAAACTTTACATTCAAAATAACTGCAAACTTATGACAATAAGATTCCATGTAACAGATATTGACAAATCAGTAATTTCGATAAAACAAGTGGAGGAATCTGCAGGTATCTGATCTCAACTTGAAAGCACATACAAATATACGTTCACTTTAAGTCAGAGCAAAAAAGAAGGACCGGATTAATTTTGGACACCTTGTGCTACCCATCTTCTCTAGCCAAGTCGACGTACATCACGTTGCTCGGTACATTAGTGTAGAGAGCTTTGCGATGTAGTTGACTTGGCTGGTGAAGATGTGTGCTACCAAGCATTGTTAAAAAATTTCAGCCTTCAAGAATAAACTTTTCAATGAGAAAGAGGAATTTGAAAAGATAATGAAAACCTGTGCATCGCGATAATTGTAACATGAACTATACCTTCTAGAAGTCGACAGTTATGAAGCTTCAAACAGATGCAGCGATTGCCCAGATGATGAAGTCTTCAAATCAACTTTTTGATTGGGCAGTCCTACTGTACTACTTCTGCTTCGAAATATGCCCATACATTCATGAGGACTTGTACCATTGAAACCAAAATTTCAAGATCGTACCAGTTGTCATTGTTTAAGGCTGTCCTTGAAGAGTTCAACTGAATGCACTCACGAGAATATGTTTGAGGGTAAAGGGGCATAACTCTGAAAAGTTGCAGGAAGCAGGACAGGCACATGCATTTGGTGATGCTAATGTGTACCAATTTTCAAAATGACATGAAGATAACTAGTAGTATCATAGTTGAGTTCACAAAAGTATTGGTACTCGCATTCACAAGAGTATTTTTGTTATGATAACCGGGAATACACCAGAAAAGAATAGTCGCAGGCAGTTCAAAATGTCTGTCACCATGTGAAGATGTGCCTAGGTGTTCAATTGAGTGAGTGAATAGAATTTAACGTCGCTTTCAACAATATTTCAGCTATATCACGATGAACCAACTAAGCACCACCCAGCCCAGTTGTGTTCCTGCTACTTCAAAGAAGAAATCTTTGAAGCAGCATGGAACCAGACACCCTCCATCTACCCTATAAAACACTGAGGACAGCGCACAAGACACAGACAGGATGCTTACATGGTGCAATAAAGACAAGTGATATTACAGTGCTAGACATCACATTGTCAAGTTCCTGTTGCTTCTCAGCAAAATGCATTGAAGCAACAGGAACCTAAACCCACCCAACCACCCACGGTGTTCAATTGAACAAAAACTTGGGACTACTTGCTTTCCCAATAGTACTTTCAATGATAAAGAAAGATAACTCGAGAAAAACGCATCTAGAAAAGTCCTATGCACACGTATAAACATAAGTGTGAGCATTAAGGATAATGTGTATCAGTTTTCAAAACGATCAGATGAGAACTCGAGGACATGTACATGTAGTTGTGTTTACAATACAATAATTCACATCTCGACATGGCAATGATAATGTTTACTCCGTTTCGAAGCACTAGAACTAGTGTTCATGAGAAAACCTTACATATGGATGGATGATATCAGAACAATGACAAATTTGAAAATCAATTTTCCTATTTCTAAGCTTAAACTTACCTTCACATACCTTATTGCTATCGTGTTCCTACGCGATTGCTCTATTGTAAAACCTTACCATAGAACCAAAAGAAAATAGTCCCTGTAATGCCCATGCGCGAGTACCCAGAAAATTGTCCCATCGTTGGAGCGTCAAATCCCGGAGGTAGTGTGAGACGAAGGTTACGTTACTCCTCCAGTAGCAGGCCCTCATGATGTCTGACACGGATCTATTGGTCCATAGAGGCCAGGATGCCGCCATGGCCCTGACCTCATGGGCGGAGACCTTGGCTAAAGTAGTTACCTCAAGTGGTACGTCCGTATACGCCAAACGAATAGTTTTGGAAAGGCAGATATGGTATTTTTAGATATCTCCTGCTTTGAAGAGGGCCCAAAAGGGATGAATAGACGCACCCGCCCAGCTCTCATATGCTCCACACGGGCCAGGTAGCAGGAGAGAGCTCTGTCGTCGTCAACAGCTGCGGACAGGATGTTGGACAGAGCCGGTATGACGAACTCTCTCGGAAGATTGTCGTAGAGTGACTGGTTCTTAGCAACAAACTCCGGGAGAGTAGATAATGCCACTCAGGTGCACTCAGGGTTGTATCTCAAAGACTTGAAGTCCAAGGCATGGATTTCTGATACACGGGCGGCAGATGCAAAGGCGATCAGAAAGACGGTCTTGTAAGAGAGAAACTTCATCTCACAGGTGCCGATGGGTTCGAAAGGCGGCGAGGACAGGCGCCCAAGAACCAGAGCCAAATCCCATTTAGGAAGTTGCCGCGTCGGAGTAGGCCTCTCCACCCGAAAGGAACGAAGAAGGGTGGACAGGTTGACATCGAGTGATGGGTTGACACCTGTGGTCAATTGAAGTACCCTGGAGATAGCGGACCGATAGCCGTCGACCGTGGCCGGAACAAGTTGCCTGTCATGAAACAGATGCAAAAGGAAGTCCGCTACCTGCTGAACAGAGGCAGAAGTTGGAACAATTCCACACCCAAAACACCAGGTAGCGAAGGTCTTCCACTTGTTCTGGTACACCGCAGTCGTTGATGCTCTGGTGGACCGGACCATCCTTTCGGACGCATCGACAGAAAATCCAGCCTCAACGAAGTGATGCTGGAGCACTTGAATGTGGTCAGTTGAAATAGACCGGGATTCGAGTGGTACAGGCTGGATCTCGGCTGACGAAGCAGGTTCCACCAAAGCGGCAGCTGACGAGGCACGTCTATGAGAAGATCCATTAGGTCTGCAAACCATGGGCGAGTGGGCCACCACAGAGCCACAAGTTAGACCACGCACGGCTGTGCTTGGATCTTCCGGAGGACTTGCGACAAGATTGCTGGCGGCGGGTACGAGTACGCAATCATGCCTGACCAGTCCAAAGACAGGGTGTCGACTGCCAGGGCTGCTGGAACCGGAATGGGAGACACATAGGCCGGCAGTAGATGGTTCCAATGGGTGGCGAACAGATCTACGTTCGGCGTCTCCCATATCCGAGACATCTGGGCTAGGATGTCTTCGTGAAGCTGCCACTCGGTCGATATTATCTGATTCGGTCTGGATAATGTGTCGGCCAGCACGTTCAGATGACCGGGAATGTGGCGAGCTCGCACAGAAATTTTGTTGTCCCAACAGAGGTTGAAGAATTTCTGCGCCTGATCTAGCAGTTGGGGAGAGTGAGTTCCTCCCTGCTTGTTTATGTAGGCTAGGACTGTTGTGTTGTCCGTTGCTACTAACAAGCGTTGGTTCTTGAGGTCTGGAAGAAATCTCTGTAGGGTCGGGGTTATGGCCTGGAATTCCAATACATTGATATGCATCTTCCTCTGGCTGTCGTTCCACAAGCCGGATATTGACCTCGAACCCAAATGTGCTCCCCATCCTTCCATCGATGCGTCCGTGAACAGTTGACGGGACGGCTGAAAGGGTAGGAAGGTGACACCTATCATCACGTTCTTTGGCTGCAGCCACCAGCGCAGGAGACATTTGACATCCTCTGTCACAGGGACAGTAGGATTGAGGTGCCGTTTCGGCCAATAATTGTTGAGGTGCATCATCAACGGCCGAAGCTGCAAGCGGCCTCGAGGCGTCACATCCTGAGTTGATATTAACAGGCCGATCACTGCAGCGAATTGGAGAGCACGTCTGTGCGATGCTGACAGGAACGTCGGCACCGACGTCAGAATTTTCTTCCAGCGGTCTTCTGGAGGTTTCGCTAACGCTGAAAGGGTGTCGTAGGAAACTCTGAGAAAGACTCAAGACTGGGATGGTGTCAACTCCGATTTGCCCTCGTGAGGAAGATAGCCCAGAGCAACAAGGACCTCCCAAACGAAATTGGTGTCCTTGCGGAGTTCTTCCCTGCACTGATTCCGTAGTAAGGAATCGTCGAGGTAGAAGTGGTACTTGAGACCTCTGGTGTGCAGGAATGACGCCACCGGGTTGAAAACTCTGGTGAAGACCCAGGGGGACGTGGATAGTCCGAAAGGGAGCACAAGTAACTGGAACTTCCGGCTGCCAACCAGGAAGCGCAGATACTTGTGATGAGCCCTGTATATCGGAACATGCAGGTATGCATCTTGGAGGTCGAGAGACATCATCCAGTCCCCTTGTGACAGAGCCGAACGAATAGACCGGAACGACTCCATCCGGAAATGAGGAGGCGGTGCCAAGAACTCCTTGTTTAACCGTCGTAGGTTTATTACCATACGCATTTCGGGGGTATTCTTCTTGGGGACCAGGAACACCGGAGAGTAAAAGCCCGGGGACATATCGTTTGGTGGAAGTTCTATAGCTGCACCCTTCTCTACCAACTTGTCCACGGACCTCTGAATCTCCATCAGGTGCTCCCGACGCACAGGAATTCAAGACGACTTGGGTGACGAAGTGAACGGGGGAGTTGTGGCGAACTCCAGCCGATACCCATGACGTAGGGTGTTCAACACCCGCGAATCCGGGTGTTCAACACCCGCGAATCCGCCTGGATTGCTTCCCAATTCTGCCATAAACTTGCAAGTCTCCCGCCTACCGGAACCGCCGGATTTGGTGGAATTGGGAACAGCGGCAACATGTGGTCTCGCCATGCAGAACGAACATCTGCATGGCCCGTGCCCTTATTTCCTGGGAGCTTTAGCGGACTTCCCTTTCCCGCTACCACGTTTAGAGTGGCCGCTCCCCCCTCCCTTCGAGCCTCCGCCTGATTTCGAAGAGGAGGGCACATCCTTCTTGGAACCAGCACTGGAAGAAGAACTTGAGGCCGAGGAAGACGACGTCGAGGTCTCTGGGGCTGGTCGCTTCCTCTGTTGTGGTGCAAAATAGGAGTGCGTGGTCCTGGCAGCGGACATTTCATTCTGCAGCACTGGGAGAATACCCGCAAACAGAAGTCCCGAGGCGGGGGACTGCTCCCTTAAGGCCGATCTCACACTGGACGGGGTATACGTAGGCAGGGCCGCGAACAGTGAGAGACACCTTAAGTGTACGAATATAGCGGACATGAAGACCGAAGATGCCATCAGGTCTGCGTCCGCACGTGCAGCTGCCGTCAGGAAGTCCTTCATCAGGTTGACGTCATCAACAGGAACGGAAACAAAACCGGAAGTCGACGTCTGAGGTATGCGATTAAGAATCGTACGTGTGGTCATATCATCCAAGTTGCCACATGAACAGGTACAATAAAAGCGTACCTGAGATACAACACATATCACGAATCGTTAGATTCTTGGTATGTGCTTTAGAATAGGTTAACCACAGGACTATTCTGTGAAGTCATGTGATGCAGTCCGTATGTCGGCACCTCTTCCCACTTCCCTTATATGTGTTGTAATATAAAAACCAGTCTAGATGGAAAGTAATCGCAACCTCCTGTCTTGAAGTGTCCTCCAGGAGACAAATCTGATGAACAGAAAGAGTTCTGTACTGAATAAGACCGGAAAACGGGTCGCTTCAGCGGGAAGACACCATTAGATTTCTTAAAAAGAGATCTAGACTCTTGTTGTCGTTGCCTCTCAGCTTGGGTCTTAGGAAGAGAGAAGGCATCCCGCATGCGCTCAGCACATTCAAAAACGGCTCTGGAAGACGGAAGTGATGTACGATGAGAAGGCTCTTGTCTAAGGTCCGACATCGCAGTGACCCTTCTTGATTCCACAACTGGCGGAGCAGTCATATCCGGAAATAGCTCGTAAAGGCGTGCCAGTATATCTGAATAACTGGACGCCGCGAGATCCGGATCAGCATCAAACAAGGAGGCTCGTTCTTCCGCTTCCGGCTCAGCGTTATTCACCGTCACTATCCACAGAGGTAAACCTGGGCACGAATGAAGGAGGTGTAGGTCTACTACCCTGCGAGAGATCAAGTGGTAGCTGAGGATGGGAAGCGGAGGTGGGCCGTCTTGATGACACGGGGCGAAGTTGATAGCCAGCCCACTCAGGAATCGGAAGTGGTGTCGGTGGTGGTGGTGGAGGCATCAACATGTCACGTTGTAGGGCTGCAAAATCAGCAGACAATCTATTAAACCTGTCGAACAGGCTGGCAGAAATAGATGCTGCTGGGGGGTACTGCCTATCAGAAGGAGGAAGTAAGGCGGAACCGGAAGAAGCCGCATACTGGGACATCGCAGGCCTAGCTGGGTATCTAGGCAGACGTGGGTGAGCAACCCTCACTTGCCGTCTCGGTATAGGCGCATGATATGGCATAGCATATCGGACAGGCCTAGGAGATGGAGAACGGAAGTAAGCACCCGATGTACCGGAAGTCGGTCGTGTAGGAATACGTGCAGGAGGATACACTCGACGGGGTGCCACCGAAGGATATGATGTAGGCTTATATACTGCACTACGTACAGGAAGTGGAGAATACGGAGGCGCAGTATAGGGATCAGCCGGACTGCTATACACCGATGACGTAACCGGAAGTCTGTACATTGATGACGTAACTCTAGTATCATACATCGATGAAAGACCCGGAACACCATAAACCGATGAAGAAACAGGAACATCATATGTAGAGGCAGTCCTATAGTAGGATGTAGTAGCCGACGTCGGAGCATGCGCAGAAAAAGCAGCAGAAGTTCTGATGTGAGACGATGATACCGCAGAAAAAGCAGCAGAAGTTCCGATGTGAGACGATGATACCGGAAGGTAAGATGATACCGGAAGGTATGATGTAAGAGGTTGCATGTAAGCATCCGATATAATCGAAGCTACCGTAGGCCGGAAGTCGTGGCTGGACACAGGCATACATGGAATATGTCCCAGTTGAGTAAGCTGCGGGGGCGCCCTGGATAGTTTCGGCACATTCAAAAGAGAATGGCGAGACTCAGCAAAACCGGAAACAGGTGTAATAATCACCGTAGACTGCACAGGAAGTGGTGATATTACAGTCGATGATACAGCTGGCATCTCCGTAATTGTTGTAGACGCAGATGGGCTGGACCGAGATGTTGAAAGATTCTCCGGAAGTGACGGGTCCTTGACTGGTGTTGAAGTCACACTCTCCGGATTCACTATCCTGAATAGGACACCTTTGGTCGGAAGTGACATCACAGATGATGGATCAAAGGTAGCCGTCAAGGTCAAGGGCGTCCCGTGCAATACTTTACCTTGGCCCCTAAATAAACAGAATCAGTGCATGGAGGAGGAGAATACTTACAACATTCGGTAATTTAGTAGGCGAAATTACTTCCGTATCATGCGTTACGGACATATCAACAGAGGCAGACTCGTCCGGCTCGTTCACAGAGGAGCGAGACGGAGAGGCGACCAGGCTCTCGGCCCTACTAAAGCCGGGCGGGGGCAGAATTTCACCGGCATAAGAATCGACAAGATACTGTTCAAATATATTGTCGGGCCATAGCTCACATTCCGCACATTTAGCGTACTGATTGCACCAAACACCTGTAGTAATCACACCTACATAGATATTAGCCAGTATAGGTCCAAGGTCATGTTATTCTCTACTTCTTGACAAAGCCCGCGAGTTACTCTCATTGGCTAGAGGGCAATCAGCGCCCTCTACCAAGGGGAGAGAGAGGAGACAATAATAAAGCACTTGTCTCCCCTGCATCACTGACCTAATGTTTGTTAATAGTCTGTTATAATCTATTACTGACAAGTGAGAAAACCTATTCTCACTACACCCTTCTCCCTTTTCTTTTTGGGGAAGGGCATACCAGCGACTGACAGTCTAAAACTCCAGCAAAACATTCCCAATGATAAAAAACATACCATAAAAGTACAGAACTGTACCTAAAGCTTTCTCTACTTTGAACTGGGCTAAAAACCGGACATAACCTAAGAACAAACTACGTAAAATTAGTCCGACAATAAAATACCCAACCCCAGATCATGGAAGCTGATCTCTAACCCCAACCCTCCGGTCGATTTTTCAGCAGACCTCTAATTTCCCAAAGGAGACCCAAAGGAGCTGGAGCGAACTGGCCCACTTTTGGTACCAGTCCGACTCACTCTGGACCTTTCCCCCCAATCTCCCCTTCCCCTCATAAATTAAGGGCTCACTCAATTTATAATCTGTCAGCCCCTCTTAAATTGAGAGACTGGCTACACTATACAGCCTGTCAAGAAACAGACTGACTAAGGAAATACTTGCCAGACTCTCCTAAACTGAGGGACCAACAATATCAGACAGTCCGAGAATATGTTTGACAAAATGCACCGGACATTTTATAGTCTGTCAGCCCCTCTTAAACTGAGAGATTGGCTACACTATACAGCCTGTCAAGAAACAGACCGACTAATGAGATAATTGCCAGACTCTCCTACATTGAGGGACTGACTATATCAGACAGTCTATCAAGTTTTGACTAACGACAATAGCGACAATAACTTTTAGACTGTCAGCACTCGTTGAGAGCTTGCTCGGTTTGACAACCTATCAGTCCCTGAAAGACTGGCTATAATCAGGCTGACCAACAAATAACTGCCAGACTTCCTAACTAGAGGGACTGGCTGTATCAGATATCCCATCAAGAATAGTCTGACTTAAGCAATAACTGCAAGACACTCAGTCTCTCAATAGTTGATTGACTGGCTAGCGAACATAGTCTGACTAAAGCAGTAACTGCCTGTCAGTCCTCCATACATTGTGGGACTACTCATATAGCTCAAGGCTTCAGGAAACCAGTATCCTCTGTATGCATCAACAGAGACACGCACATGAAGAATCAACGCATGTGAAACACCCGTGCACAAGATGCCGCTAACACATCAACTCAACATGTGAATGAAGCTGCAGGACCAGAAGGAATATCGGAATCCATTGAACAGAAGTGCACTGCGTTGCTGATGTTACCGCATTGCCAATGATCAATTAGCCAGGGTCTGAATAAACATATCCAAAATGATCCCCGAATTTGATCAGACATAATGCTTCACAGTGAGCATTCAACCAAACAAGGTCAAGGCTTGTCCGATGTCCGACTTTTATTTCAGACCCTGATTCAATAAATTAAACCGGGATGACAAACACCGGTACATAACGCACTGGGGCTTCCATAGAGAAGACACAAGCAGAGTTGTGGCCACAAACTCTCCTGGCCCTGTGTCTCCAACATGGATTGCCCCGTCATTCTCTCCCCTTGTTAAATCATCCCTCACAATTCGCACTCTCCTCGGCAAACTCATATAGCATCCAAGTAACTTACATTTAACACCATTTAACCATTGCTGAATGATGTGCCAACCGTGAGGGTTGAACCCACAGATAAAATTTAACCCAAATCACCATTCCACAACCCCATTCACTCCACTTTCACTCGAGCCTTTCTCCTAACCCCCTAAAAAGTTGAACATATCTCCATCACACAACCACGCAACACACACTGCACATTTTTCCAACACACATCACATGTTCTCCCAACACACCAACTGTTCTAAAATAGGTACACACACCACACTCTACTGAACACTCAATCTACCAAAAATGATCATTCTAAAATATAGGTCCACACATCACAAATCAACCAACACACCATTATCCAACACCCCACATCACTATTCAACATCCGCACATATCACAGATTTCTTGTCAGACATTTTATCTTTTTTTTTTATCTTTCCCCCCAAAAAGAACAACCGACACAACATCAAACCAAAATGCCACATCACCTACATCAAAATACAAAGACATCAACATCAAAATCAACTCAAACCAGTGTGCTAGATGGCACCACATGCCAATGCCCACTGTCAATCTGCATTGCCCCCTAACATTACCAATGCTAAAAGAGAACTAAACTGAAGCATTGTCCAAACCGGTCATCATGCATCAACATTTTACTGCAGGAACCCCCATGTTCCCAATAACCAGGGCCTTCTTCCTAAAGTCAACGACACAGCCATAAGCGTACAGAAAGTCCGAGCCCAGTAACAAATCCTGAACCACCGGGGCTACAACCATGTCTCCAAAACAGTTAAACCCTGCAATGGAAAGGGGAACCTGTCGAACCAACATTCCCATACTGGCCGTACCCTGAAATGCACCAGTTAGCTTAATGGGAGTGGATGACAGTCCCATAAGCCCTAACTTTCCAAATAATTCCGGACTCATCACTGTTACCTGAGAAGCAGTATCCACTTTCGCACTCACTGGAACGGACCCGACCCTGACCGGAACTACCATTGCCCCCTTCCGAGCCCCAGACACGGTAACGCCTCGAACGGCAGCAGTCGACCCGGCACAATCTGACAAGGAAGGTCCTCCCGTGGTAACCAACCCATCAAGATTAGTGCGAATGGGGCAACTTCGAGTTATGTGCCCTAATTGGCGACAAAGATGGCATCGTACTTGGGGACATCGGAAGCTCTTATGCCCATTTTTCCCACACGAGTAACAGGTAACTCTGTTAATAGGGGCTTCACAGGCTACCGGTAGCTTGGGAGAAGTAACAAGTCTCACTGGAGACTCACCCCGACCCTCTCGTAAAAAATCCCCTCCCACAGACTCAATTTCCGTGGAAACTAGACGGACCCCTGCTACAATCAAAGCTTGATTATTATACAGTGAGAGGTTCACACATGTCAACGCCTCCTGAATAGTTTTGGGGTCTTTCTCCATAGCAAACAAAACTACAGCCTGTGGTTCATAACAACCTTTGAAAAATTGCTCCACGGCTATCGATTCGACTAACTCACGTGGAGCCCCCGGATACCCTTTCACAGCTAAATTAACACACCTATAAGCAAAATCAGCCAAAGTGTCATCGACCCCTCGCTCCACCTGCAACCGATGTCGGATTGCCTGAGGAGGCTCGAGATCGCCATACCGTTTGTCTAAGGCTTCAAACAGCTCATCGAAAGAATTACAAACTGCTTTCGGTAAGAAAGAGTAATACTCGATGGCCTTGCCATGCATGCACTCAGTCAAACGCTTTAGAGATTTTGCCTTGCTCCACTTCCGATCTTGAGCTTCTAATTCAAATTTAATTTTAAACAGCGACCAACCTTTGGCATCGCCGGAAAAAACTAATGTTTTCGGAAGTGGACGGCTGCTACTACGGGCTACGGCCACGTTATGTTAAAGGGCTACGGCTACGCCAGCATACTGTTGCAGGACCACGGAGAAGTCGACGCGATCTCGCTTTATGTTGCCGAATAGGCTGCGAAACATTTGACTCTATTAACTTATCTCCCCTGTCCTCCTGACCAGGAGCAATGCCAGAATGATCAATGGATGGAGAGGAATGGCTACCTTTGTGCTCCTCCCCAACCTTACTATGTGAAGGGACGAAAGGGTCAGAGATGGGCACAGAAGGGTGCTCCACCCTCTGATGATGCCCTGACCCCTCACAAGCATTCACCACTCCTGCATCCATATAATGTGCATGCTGGGTACCCTCACCAGAATTACATTCCCCACCCCCCCACCCCCGGCGTTTGCACAACATTGACCACAGACAAATTTTCCTGCTCAACGTTGCCCATTGACAGCCTAACAGCACCATCACCAGTCTGCACTGAACTAGCATCAGCCCCCACCCCTCTAACCATTGGACTAGTCCCCTGATCCTGCATCATTGTCATAATCATTCCCAGTTGTTCACTCAAGTTGGTTACCCCTGCCCCTAATCTAGTCTCCATCCCTGTCAATTCCGTTCCCACCCAGCTCCCCAATTTACTAACATTCTGAACACATTCTCTCATGCACTCAGAGATCCTCTCCTGGTTAGATACCAGCTGACCGATTTTGGTAACACATTTTTTCTGGTTAGTTGCCAGCTGATCGATTCTGGTAACACATTCACCCTCGTTAGATACCAGCTGACCGATCCTGTTAGCACATTCTCGCAAGCTCTGAGAGAGACTCTGAACAACAGATTCCCTTTCCCCCGTTAAATTTTGAATGTGATTTTCCATTTCAGTTCGCAATTCCCCTACATGTTTTTCAATTAATTCTGAAACATACTCAGGACAACTGGAACCATCTACCCCACTAATAAGAGAATTCTCCATCAAAGGATTCTCCTGGACTTGTTCAATATGTGCTGTCAACACGTCTACTGGTACCAGTTCTGTCATGGTGTAAATTGCGATACTACACAAAATGCCAATGAAAATATTCAATACACCGCAATATTCACTTCCAAAATGGCTGCCATGAAATAAATTTACCTGTCTTACTTGATTTGCCAAAATACTATCAACCAGACTCGCCTCCAATGGTACAAATCTAGCTACAATAAATTCCAATCAAGCTGCAGGAAAAATGAAATGCGCAGCTCAAAATTAACCAGTCAACCAACTTGACAGCAATGGCTGTACAAAAATTCTGTTTTCTGTATAAAACAGAAATCACAATCCGTGAGTTTCCACTCCAGAAACTCACTGAAACAAATAAAAAAATGGAGAACTTGTGAGCTGAACGCACACACGTTACCGCAGTCAATGCGTTCTAGTGTGCTTATTCAACTCAAACCCATCAGGAAAAATGAAAAAGAACAAGACCCTTCAAAACAAGTTGATCACGCGTTACCGCAGTCAACGCGTTGTTGCAACTTCCCTGTAAAGTCCAAAAACTTGAAACAAACCAAGCCAAATAAGATACAAAATAATCGCTGTCGCTAGTAGCCCAGTTAGTGCCTAAGGGCTCAATAGAATTTGTGTTGAATACCAAAAAATCATCAAATGGTGTCAATCAATACCAAATGAGACCTAGTTATCAACGATCAAAGTCTATTTCCCAAAATAAATAGGATCAAAACTCACATTTTGCAATCACCAACTAAATTATGGTTGCCTATTTAATAAATGACCTTCAAATGTTCCCAAAATCAACTGGTGGTGCCCAACAATACCCGATTACACTCTAATCGGGTGCAGTGTTGATGCTACACCAGTTGATTTTGGGAACATTTGAAGATCATTTATTAAATAGGCAACCATAATTTAGTTGGTGATTGCAAAATGCCAACTCTGTGAGTTTTGATCCTATTTATTTTGGGAAATAGACTTTGATCGTTGATAACTAGGTCTCATTTGGTATTGATTGACACCCTTTGATGATATTTTGGTATTCAACACAAATTCTATTGAGCCCTTAGGCATTAACTGGGCTACTAGCGACAGCCATTATTTTGTATCTTATTTGGCTTGGTTTGTTTCAAGTTTTTGGACTTTACAGGGAAGTTGCAACAACGCGTTGACTGCGGTAACGCGTGATGCACTTGTTTTGAAGGGTCTTGTTCTTTTTCATTTTTCCTGATGGGTTTGAGTTGAATAAGCACACTAGAACGCATTGACTGCGGTAACGTGTGTGCATTCAGCTCATAAGTTCTCCATTTCCCCAAGGCGTAAATTTGCCTAAAAATAACCACAATTCTACGCTTGATATTTTAACTTCTAATCACCAATTGTAGTAATCACACCTACATAGATATTAGCCAGTATAGGAGACAGGCTTACCTGCCGGTTAAAACCCCCGAGAGAAGCAGTCTGAACGTCTTGTCAGTCCAAGGTCATGTTATTCTCTTCTTCTTGACAAAGCCCGCGAGTTACTCTCATTGGCTAGAGGGCAATCAGCGCCCTCTACCAAGGGGAGAGAGAGGAGACAATAATAAAGCACTTGTCTCCCCTGCATCACTGACCTAATGTTTGTTAATAGTCTGTTATAATCTATTACTGACAAGTGAGAAAACCTATTTTCACTACACACCTCTACACGGCGGACAAGCTGAATGCGGATCCGTCGTGGGTTTAGATTGTCCACAAACAACACAGAAGATGGACGCCATCTTTATTATGATTCAAACGTATACTTCCTGACGTTTTTTAGAAGTCCAGGTAGGTATCCAGAATCACAGGAATTTGGTAATATTCCACTCTCTTCTCAAGGTAATATCCCAGGGAATCCCCGAGGTACTCCAAGGTAATGAGCTAGGAATTGCGTGGTATTCCAGATGTAGATCTTGAACTACGTCTGACCGCTACGGTTGTAGAGGAAAGAAGGAAGTGACGTGGTCAGACAGAGAGGGTTCTGGGTACTCGCGCATGGGCATTGGGCATTACAGGGACTATTTTCGTTTGGTTCTGTGTTAAGGTTTTACAATAGAGCAATCGCGTAGGAACACGATAGCAATAAGGTATGTGAAGGTAAGTTTTACAGCGCAAGAAATTAAAACGTTCTGTCAACTTTGATGCACTTTTCTGCAAATGTAGAGACAAAATGCATTGACTCTGCATGCAATATGGACATGTTCTGTCCAACAGAGCTATATAGATGGATCTCTTAATCATTGTTATTTGCTGTACATTTATGACAAACAGGTAGAATTGAAAACAGTTGATAAGGATAGAGACAGAGCAAGTTTGGTTTCCAATTTACTTTATTGCTTTTCTGGACTATAATTGTTTACCTTCAGTAATAGAAACTTTAAAAAATATTTACAGAATTTCACAACTATATGGCAATATATTAACTCATTTATGGAAATAAATGATGTGAAAAACATTATTATATAAGCTATTATATTATCTAGATATATGTACATGGGGTTACATTTCTGAGCAGTACTGACTGAGAATACAGATACTCTGAAATGACGCTAAGATTTCACATGAACCATGGGGCTGTGTGGTCAAATTATCTTGGGAGTTCTGGTTCATGATGATGGGTTGGTGGGTGTTTAGCATTGCTGGAAAAACGACATTATATGGACAGCCCATACCACAACACACATCAACCCACATAGAACATATACATAGTCGATGGTTTCCCTAAGAGATATACAACAGACATAAGTATCAAGCTCCATACAATCCTAGCACAAATTAACACAGACAGAATTTTATGATACAGTTTGACACAAATTTCATAGAAATTTAATAAGTCATTTGAACATCTGAATGCAGTTAAAAGTTAGGCCTATGATGAACAAATTATCACCTTGAAAGCATAGATAAATGCTTGATTTTGCATGTTGAAACATACACATTATAGTACATAAAACTAGGGTGGATATGGCTGGTTGACCTGTTTACAAAATTTATACAGATGGTCCCCATTGTACTTCGTTGTTTAAATAATACTGTGATTTTCAAGTCTGGAAGAGCATGTGTAAGACATCTGTTACCATGTACATGTATAGCAATGAGTGAAGCTGGATATCAGACCATGATACAGATACAAGCATTCAGGCAATGGCTCCAATCAAAGCACCACTCAAAGCCTGGCCACTAAGTGAAGAGATGTTACCTTGGTCCCAGCTGTACAAAGTCATCATATATTCACAACATGTACATGTAAGCATGCAGACCTATCAACCCTCACACATTCAGCATGAGACATGCATTCAGCATGAGACATGCATTTTGGCATCTGTCTCAGCTCTCACACAGCTATATCCAAATCTATATATCCAAAGCTATATCTTGGCATTTTCATGAAATTATTTCTCTAGTTTGCAGAAAAAGGAGTCCGAAATTTCGAAATTTTCCTAGACTTGTTATAAAGTGTACATTTATAGCCTCCATGAAGGGTAAAATGTATAATGTTAGGCTTTTATATGAAACAAAATTGTATGAAAAGATGCCTATAAATTCGCATTTGGGGGGGGGGGGCTCATTTCTCCTGGGCAAATATACTCAAATCTCACGCCTTGACAAAATTATAAGTTCATCTGGTGGGTAGTTCAGTTCATATGTACTGACATGACAAGCTCAATGGAAATCATTCCATTTCTCTCATGATCTCTGTGTATTGAATGTCTCACTGTTGAGTTTTTGATCAGTAGTTATCTCGCAACAGTGAAACTTTCCTTCGTACATTCAGTCTGTGCATTTCTATCCCAAAATTAAATAAAAACAAAGAAAACCGCTAATACATATAATGTCAGATGGCGAATCCATATTTGGAATAGAAATGTACCAATTGAGTTAAGATGACGGGTTATAACTGCCAACATATGTATTAGCAAAATAAGACGGGGCATCAGTGAAAACACACATACTTGATGGAGGGTCCTTTATGTCACGCACTATACATGTAGTTGTAACAATCAATTCATTCCCTCTGTACCGGTATTTTCGTCAGTTCCAAACTGGTATCGACCGTCATGAACATGAATGAAGCTAAGATATACTTATCACCTACATAGTGTCGAAGAAAATACTCAAAGCTTTTTCGACTTCAGTATTTCCCATTGTTTCAGAGATTCATATTTCTATGTGTTACATACAATATAAAACATGTGAGAGAGCTGTAAATGGTATACTTTACCACTAGAACTATGGTACTATGATTAGTGCCAATTAAAAGTAACAATTACTAAAAGTTTGTAGGGTGAACTGGGTCACTGAAAGAAATAAATAGCAAGAATAAAACAAGCTAAATAACTGGGGGGAAAAATTGAAACAAATTTTATGAAAATGGCTGCATGTGACAAGTGCAAATTTCCTAATGTCAAATGAACCATGACAGAATTACAAAATTAAACTACAGTACAAGGCAGAAATAACTTGCTCATAAACGCGAGTGAAAAAAAACATTTTCGCGACTATAATTTATTAATCGCAGTCGGAAAACTCGCCTAAATCGCGCCAAAAAACAAAAGCATAATCACGACTGAAACGCGTACGGTCGACGCGTTTCATTCGAGATTATGCTTTTGTTTTTTTGCGCGATTTAGGCGAGTTTTCCGGCTGCGATTAATAAATTAAAGTCGCGAAAATCTTTTTTTTCACTCGCGTTTAGGAGCAAGTTATTTCTGCCTTGTACTGTACAAGGGAATATAAACTGTTGCAAGATAAACACCACTTGTATTATTTTCAACAACAAATGCACATTACCAGAATAAATTAACAATACATTCATCGTTAGCTTGTTATCTAGTAAATCACCCATCTATATACTGAGAAAGACCCAAATCTTCCTCATTAACAAACAATAACATTATTAACACACAGAGATCATGTGGATACCTTTAAAGTTTTCACAGAACCTATTACATGGCTATCAGAATATTTATTTCAAGTGGAATCTCTGATTACCAACTTAAAATTACAACTTAGTTCTTGAATACTTATCAAACATATCAGCATAATGATGATGCAACAATTATAATTAATCTACAGTAATCTACATCTTTATACATAACTGAACAAACCTGAAGGACATTCAAAATTAAGGTTTTAGACTCATTAACATATTCAATTATCTTCACCTGTCCACCATTTATTTTAAGTTTTTGTTTTATTTTCTAGCTGGATATATGGTATCACATGTACGTACAATCAGAAGGAAATCAACTAGAAGTCTGTAATATTAAATTAGACTAGACAGTATTGACACTCGTCAAACTGCCTACACCACTAGAGTGAGTGAGTGAATAGAATTTAATGTCGCTTTCAACAATATTTCAGCTATATCACGATGAACCAACTAAGCACCACCCAGTCAAGTTGCGTTCCTGCTTCTTCAAAGAAGAAATCTTTGAAGCAGCATAGAACCAGACACCCTCCATCCACCCTATAAAACACTGAGGATGTCAGCGCACAAGACACAGACATGAAGCTTACACCCTTGCAGTCTCTATACACAAAAGGCGAAACCAAGAGTCGGCATGCGGAGATCAATGGTAAGACTATGTACAATTCAAAGACTGAGTATTTGAATTTCAGCATCAACTCATCTCCTGTGATTCATCACTTGTTTTTATTTTGAATCTGCATGAACATGACACATGAACACGACACATGCAGTTTTACTATGCATATACATCACATCATGTGTTATAAGCGAGGAAGCAAAGCCAATGCCTTCTCGCTAGCCTAATCTACCTTACTGCACAAGTACACATCATGTGTGATAAGCAAGAAGACAATAGTCAATGCCTTCTAGCTAGCCTAATCGAAGGTTACAGACTTCTAGTTCATTTACTTCTGATCAAATATACATGTTAATAAATCTGGAATTATTTTCAGCCTATATAGCATTGTTTTGCTCTTCAGCAACATAGATCACGTTGCTTATATAAACTCAGACATTGCGGAGAAAAATAATTCAAGGTGGGGTGGGGGAGTAAAAAAAGATGGGGTGGGTGGTGATGATAAACATTTTCTTTAATGAGCCTTATTAAGAACAATTATTCTTAAGATTACCAACACTGTATGATGTATTAGAGCGTGTAACCTCCATAGATTTAATTACAGTGATTGGAATTGACTCTGCATGTAACACCGTGTAACACCAGTATACCCCAACACTACACATTGTAAATATAACATTCTACAGTATTTCGAAGTCTATCAGGCTGGCACAGTACATGTAATTACATGTTACATACATGTGTATGGTCCCTCTTGTACTACTAACCATGAAATCTAATGTGAGCAAGTCAGTTATTCAGAAAACAATTATTATGGATTAGAATTTAAGAAAAACCTGGTCTTGATCAAATGTTTATAGAATGATTGAAATGTAACAACAGGTACCATGAAGTGGTAAACAAATCCCTTGTGACAAATTCAATACAACCTGTACGCAAATCTAAAATGACTTAACAGGAAACCGCAGAAGACCTATGTATCAAATTATCAGGATTCACCCCTCCCAAAGTCTTATAATTCAAAACAGAAAGCAGGCCTATTAAACTACAAGAATTGATTATATGGAAGATCTACATGGTGACAAATCAGTGTACATACTTGTTCAAGGTATATCTAAAATCATAACTAGGAAATATTTACAAGCATATAGTCATGACCGTTTCAAATAGCACTAGATATCACAACAACCTGGGCACCAAGGTAGATTCACATCATCACATGACTGGTGATGTGTGGAGCTAGACTGACCTTGTGGAGGCTAAGGTACAGAGAGAAAATAAGAATGTGTGTTTCTTCCTTTTAATTTTTAGGAGCTTTGATGTGCGATTCATACATCCAGTAAACCTGGCGCAAATAGCATTGGGTCGTGCTTGATTAAAGAGTTGGATCTGTCTTCAGTACTTCAATGATTTGCTAGCTCATCTTGTTGACAGAATGTCTTTGAGACCAGAAACATCTTGGCCTAGGTTTGCCACGATCGTTTGATGTGATCACATGTGTTTTGGAGCATTGTGTGTACATTAGGAGATAGATCATAATTTGTGTATGGGAGTTTGCCATTTGGTTGATGCAATATCATAGGCCTTTGTTACTTGCTGATGGGCAGCGATTCTCTCCAGGTACTCCGGCTTCCTCCACCATTCAAACTGGCCGTCACCATATGAGTGAAATAATAACCTCGAGTATCTACTGTTAAGGTGCCCAGGTTGATCACAGCAGTAAAGACCATATTTGTTTCATTTTCAGGTAAAACTGCTTTATGGAATGTAACCTACGTACATATACCCTGACCGAAATGAAAAGTTTTGTAACTCCACTATTCATACCTAATATCCCAGTTCCTGTGATACTACTCAATAATATGTACAATGTAGTTATAATCGCCAATCTTAACCAATTAATAATCCTATAGACACTCCACAGTTGATTTGTCACTTTTTAGCATCTTACTTCCATCAATCAAATTTCACATTCAGTGCCTCATCTCAGAAATATTTATCAGCTTCACGACCTACGCTTACTATGTCTATATACTTGGACTGATCCACTTGTCTGAGAGGGGAGAGAGGCTGTCCATCTCCAGTTTCCCTGGGTAACTATGGAACAACCAGATGCCACACTGTCTGGATCTATATATATAAGATATTAATTTATTTGGCTTGTACATGTAGTTATAATATAATCACAGCAAGCTGAACCTTTGCATTGAACGAGCATAGTTATATGTATTTCCCTTCTATTATATGGTCTTTGATATTAAGTGACTGTACAGGCATTGCTTCTTGTTCAATGTTACAGGAATCTAGATCAGATTCTCAACTGATCATCTACATCATCTACTAGACTAGTCTCTAGTATTGACTTCAAGTAATCTGATAAATACACTGAACTACCAACATTTATCGCGTTTATATACACTGTTGTAAAGGTAGTATTACTTATTACTGATTCAACATGAACCCATAATTATCATCTACAGGAACCTTGATAAAGGTCGTTGTTTCTGAGTATATACATACATATATTATGTAAACAATAATACACTAACTCATTGATTGGCTGTATGATCTTCAATAATTCTTCATAAACCAATGAAAACACCATATTTCCTTTTGAAAATTTGAATTGACCAATCAAGTACTATAAAATTAGAAGATATCCCCTATTTCTATAAAAACACATCACTGTCATGAACCCGAAACAGAAGAGAGATTATTGTATCTAGTATCCCAATAAGGCATTCTTGATTATATATGGCACCGATATATATCATAACTAAACTTCTGAAAATCCTTCTGACAAGGTTCATGACTATGCATCTCTACAATGGACAGTGATATAATGATCAAATAGTTTGGTTTCTACACTGACAGAAGTCACAGCAGAAAGTGAGGAACAGAGCTAGACAATCCGTTTTGTATCCAGCGCCCTATTTCTGATATGGAGTGTAAAGTCACTTTTACTGATAATGTACATGATTACTTGATAATCTTGATACTGGTCTTTCATTGGCCCACAGAAGTCAATGATATTTGGCCCACAGCAGATTGTCACATGACCGGAGGAAATGATATCGGAAGCCTTGATTGGTCCATACAGCCTTGGTAACCTGTATCATCAGACAGTGTCTTCAGGGTTTGTTGGATCAGTATGTGAACTATGGCTGGCTGTCTGGCTGTCTGACCGGTGTCTGTTATGGTAGATAGGACCAGTCTTCATCAGATCCTCCAGACATCCCATAGCACCAAAATAACCCTGAATAAAAACACAAATCATGTCTCAGGTTAGATGCTCTCTCTTTCTGATAGTGATAAATTATGAACAAACAAAGAACAAACATACCATATATGAAAATATATATGTACTTAAATGACTCCATATGTTACATGTCTGTGTACCAACAAATAATCCAAATTCAGTTTCAAAGGAAAGGCCTAGTCTGTGAATAAAACAAATACTTCTGGATATCACCAAATTGAATTTGAATTATTTGTTCCAATCAATAGTGATGCCTATCACATAATTCCTGAAAGAAAATTACATTTAGGAGACTTCTCCTCCAGGAGCTGTTCCAGATAAGAAGGGTCTCCTTCAAGAGCTCTTCCAGATAAGAAGGGTCTCCTTCAAGAGCTGTTCCAGATAAGAAGGGTCTTTTTCAAGAGCTGTTCCAGATAAGAAGGGTCTCCTTCAAGAGCTGTTCCAGATAAGAAGGGTCTCCTTCAAGAGCTGTTCCAGATAAGAAGGGTCTCCTTCAAGAGCTCTTCCAGATAAGAAGGGTCTCCTTCAAGAGCTGTTCCAGATAAGGGTCTTTTTCAAGAGCTGTTCCAGATAAGAAGGGTCTCCTTCAAGAGCTGTTCCAGATAAGAAGGGTCTCCTTCAAGAGCTGTTCCAGATAAGAAGGGTCTCCTTCAAGAGCTGTTCCAGATAAGAAGGGTCTCCTTCAAGAGCTGTTCCAGATAAGAAGGGTCTCCTTCAAGAGCTGTTCCAGATAAGAAGGGTCTCTTTCAAGAGCTGTTCCAGATAAGAAAGGTCTCTTTCAAGAGCTGTTCCAGATAAGAAGGGTCTCCTTCAAGAGCTGTTCCAGATAAGAAGGGTCTTTTCAAGAGCTGTTCCAGATAAGAAGGGTCTCCTTCAAGAGCTGTTCCAGATAAGAAGGATCTCCTTCAAGAGCTGTTCCAGATAAGAAGGGTCTCCTTCAAGAGCTGTTCCAGATAAGGGTCTCTTTCAAGAGCTGTTCCAGATAAGAAGGGTCTCCTTCAAGAGCTGTTCCAGATAAGAAGGGTCTCTTTCAAGAGCTGTTCCAGATAAGAAGGGTCTCCTTCAAGAGCTCTTCCAGATAAGAAGGGTCTCCTTCAAGAGCTGTTCCAGATAAGAAGGGTCTTTTTCAAGAGCTGTTCCAGATAAGAAGAGCTGTTCCAGATAAGAAGGGTCTCCTTCAAGAGCTGTTCCAGATAAGAAGGGTCTCCTTCAAGAGCTGTTCCAGATAAGAAGGGTCTCTTTCAAGAGCTGTTCCAGATAAGAAGGGTCTCCTTCAAGAGCTGTTCCAGATAAGGATCTTTTCAAGAACTGTTCCAGATAAGAAGGGTCTCCTTCAAGAGCTGTTCCAGATAAGAAGGGTCTCCTTCAAGAGCTGTTCCAGATAAGAAGGGTCTCTTTCAAGAGCTGTTCCAGATAAGAAGGGTCTCCTTCAAGAGCTGTTCCAGATAAGAAGGGTCTCTTTCAAGAGCTGTTCCAGATAAGAAGGGTCTCCTTCAAGAGCTGTTCCAGATAAGAAGGGTCTCCTTCAAGAGCTGTTCCAGATAAGAAGGGTCTCCTTCCAGAGCTGTTCCAGATAAGAAGGGTCTCCTTCAAGAGCTGTTCCAGATAAGAAGGGTCTCTTTCAAGAGCTGTTCCAGATAAGAAGGGTCTCCTTCAAGAGCTGTTCCAGATAAGGATCTCCTTCAAGAACTGTTCCAGATAAGAAGGGTCTCCTTCAAGAGCTGTTCCAGATAAGAAGGGTCTCTTTCAAGAGCTGTTCCAGATAAGAAGGGTCTCCTTCAAGAGCTCTTCCAGATAAGAAGGGTCTCCTTCAAGAGCTGTTCCAGATAAGAAGGGTCTTTTTCAAGAGCTGTTCCAGATAAGAAGGGTCTCCTTCAAGAGCTGTTCCAGATAAGAAGGGTCTCTTTCAAGAGCTGTTCCAGATAAGAAGGGTCTCCTTCAAGAGCTGTTCCAGATAAGGATCTCCTTCAAGAACTGTTCCAGATAAGAAGGGTCTCCTTCAAGAGCTGTTCCAGATAAGGGTCTCCTTCAAGAGCTGTTCCAGATAAGAAGGGTCTCTTTCAAGAGCTGTTCCAGATAAGAAGGGTCTCCTTCAAGAGCTGTTCCAGATAAGAAGGGTCTCTTTCAAGAGCTGTTCCAGATAAGAAGGGTCTCCTTCAAGAGCTGTTCCAGATAAGAAGGGTCTCCTTCAAGAGCTGTTCCAGATAAGAAGGGTCTCCTTCCAGAGCTGTTCCAGATAAGAAGGGTCTCCTTCAAGAGCTGTTCCAGATAAGAAGGGTCTCTTTCAAGAGCTGTTCCAGATAAGGGTCTCCTTCAAGAGCTGTTCCAGATAAGGATCTCCTTCAAGAACTGTTCCAGATAAGAACGGTCTCCTTCAAGAGCTGTTCCAGATAAGAAGGGTCTCTTTCAAGAGCTGTTCCAGATAAGAAGGGTCTCCTTCAAGAGCTCTTCCAGATAAGAATGGTCTCCTTCAAGAGCTGTTCCAGATAAGAAGGGTCTCCTTCAAGAGCTGTTCCAGATAAGAAGGAGAAGGGTCTCCTTCAAGAGCTGTTCCAGATAAGAAGGGTCTCCTTCAAGAGCTGTTCCAGATAAGAAGGGTCTCCTTCAAGAGCTGTTCCAGATAAGAAGAGTCAGGATTGGGGAGGGGGGGGGGGGGAGGCTTGACCATTCCAAAAAGGACTAATTCTCAATGACCACTTACATTCGGACATTATCCATAATTTTCAGATAAACACATACCTCATGTTCCAGGAACAGAGCCCGTGTTGCTCCCCCCGACCAAAATTCCATGGCGTAGGCCAGAAGCTTCATGGATATTGTGTTCACTCGTAAAAAGTTTCCCACAAAAACTACTCGTTCAATACCCTGAAAAAATCATAAGAACCATCAATTATGTTGGGCAGTTAAAACATGTGTAGCAGGAAAAGAGGGAGAGATCTAAAAGTCATTTATATCCAAGTGAAAGATGAAGTCCAAATAATTTGCAACGAAATTCATTCAGGTGAAATGAAAAAAAAAGTCTGCTCTGAGGTTGGTGTTTTTTCAGTTGAACGAGTCACATTTTTGAATACTTTATTGAAGCTTATCTTAAGTGAAATTTAAATTTAAATCCAACGCTGCCTACTATTCCTGAATGAATATTGTGAAACACTGACCCTTGAGAAACTGTCATGCTATCAGCACACAGTTTCATTATGTTTATTAACCAATCGGATCTCTTGTACCATCCAATTTGTACTTCATCACCAAGGTTATACATACCTGAGTAATGGCACACATACGTGCTAGAGATCCTATATTGTTTGTGATTGTGACCAGCGTGGCCTTAGCTAGGTCAGCCTTACTCACATTCTCTCGCTTCTCTTTAAGATTCATCATGCCAAAGCTGAAATATATGGAAAAACACTTACATGTATGGTATACTTTCAAATTTTGAATTTCAGGTTTGACAGTTAAATATTGCATAATTTTGGGCTCACACAACTGAATGTATAAATTATGTACTTGTATACAACTATAAAACATTTGGAAGATTAAATGCTCCTTGGATTATTAATTCTTACATGAAAAAAATGATAGAGATACATATCTAAACTTGAAACTGTGACAACTCAAATGTATATAGGTCTGTGCCGGTTATATATTCAGAGTTGCCTCGAGCTTTTCTCTGCCTCAACCAACACACCCAAACATTTTATTTAATCTGATGTAGTTTGTCTCCAATTTAGTATGAACAATAATATCAACCAACCTGCTTGCTACAGCATCTCCCTTGAGTCCAAATTTTAGGTAGTCCCCACCATAAATATCACGCACCAACTTGTCAACTTGTGTGCTGTCGCCCTGAGACGCCAAACCGATTGCCTCCTCAAATGACTCACAGCCCGTCAACAAACAACACAGGCCCAGGAATGTACCACCACCCAAACTGTAACACATTACAGGCACATATACATATGAATATCACAACAACCAGGTCAGAGATAACTATTCCAGGATATGTTAATCATACAGTTATTCTTTAAACTACAAACTATTGAACAGTATCTTCTTGTTTACATCGTACAAATTAATATATTAAGAAATCATCTCTAAATCTCATCAACTATAACATGGACACTGTATAGTAAAATGTCAACTAGGAGCTATGCCATATCAGGAGAGAGAATCAGGTTTCTATGATCACATTAGGGGAGATAAACAAGTTTCCATGATCACATCAGGGGAGATAATCAATCTAAAATATCACATTATTTCGATATCGAAATATCAGATAACTATGTTCCTATAACTGTAGAAAGTACTTATTTCAAGAAAGACTGGTGTCCGGGAACCATTGTACTAGTAATCCACTGACCAACATGACTTAGTTACAAGTACATGTCTCCAAGCATCCAAGAATATGATGCCAAAAGTATCCAAATATTTAAAAAAAACAGCAACATATTTAGAAAGAGAAAAATATAAAAAGTATAGAATTTAGATGATTTGAGATACATACTGATTGTCATATGGACTCTTTACACTGGAGACTCGGAAAGAAGATGAACAAGGGTTCCCGGATCTGCTGTATGGAAAACAGGCAAGACTAACAATACAGATCATTAATCTCTAACATCATACAGAGAGGAATCGAACCTTTACAAGGTCATGAATTTTGATGACAAAATAACCCTCAAAAAAGAAAGAAAAAAAATTATTCCTACATTCACGAGTCCTATAGGCTTTTTTATATATCGATGTCTGGGAATCATAGAAACGACTGGTATTTGTCATGCCTGTGATCATCAGCATACATCACGGTTCACCACGGTTTTTGGGCAAAACATAAATAGTCAAGTATTTTATTTTTATCAAAATAATACCAGAAGCAAATGAACTAGAATTCTGCACGTTACATGCAGCTTGACCCGTTGCAATGCATTGGTTACCCAGCCTCCCTTCTAATAACATTTGACATTGTTCGCAAAAAGATTGGCAAGTTTCATGTTCGCACGATTCAAAATCGAGTGATGCATCATTGGAGATTGAGCTGATGCTGAAATTTGAATAGCAATCCTGATCCTCCATCCAGGTCTGTGTACGCCGAACTGGTACATAACAAATAGTGCTCAAACGGTTCGTTGAAAATAACAGCAACAGGCGGGAGGGGAAGGGAGGGAATTTGGCTTAATGTCGCACTGGTGGAGGAAGCCGGAGTACCCGGAGAGAACCACCGCCCTTCGGCAAGTAACTGACAAACTTTCACACATGGACCAGCTGGGCCCGAACCCGTGCCGGTTCAGCAGTGTGAGGCTAGCGGTCACCAGCGAAGCGCCTTAGACCACTCGGCCACCGAGGGCCCTTTACAGACGGATGCATGCTTCGTCTTGTTCATAGAAAAGTCAAGCTTATAAGGGAGATATGCTGTAGAATGATCTCTTGGTTGTCTTCGAGGGAATGAAACATGTGCATCTCTCCAGTTTTGCTTACATCTTTGTTCAAAGGGGATGAAATATAGGACTGCTGACCTGGCTTTTATTTTGCTCGATTCTGAGAAAATAAGAGGTCATGAATGCGACTTGCCACTCCTAAAAATTATGACCGATCTTATATCTATGACAAACCCATATTCTGCCAAGGTACGGCCAGAGATGAGGACTAATCCTATGAAACATACATAATTAATCACACCAATTATCAATGTTAAAACCATAAATGTCTCTCTCTCTCTCATCCCCCACATTGTGCTCTTGCATTTCATCTACGATCTTACATGTGTGAGGATGTGGAAGGGTCTAGTAAGCAGGGGGTGATGTAGTAGCCTAGATTTAGATATATTTAGCTGACTATACCCTATGCCACATGTATATGCCAGCGCTAACAGCACCAATGTCCTTTCAATCCATTTTTAAATCATAATGTTAATAAAATTAGTAATTGTAAACACGAATGTATAATGAGATATAAATCAAGCATTATGTTGATGGGCTGCAAAATCTGTATGAGAGGTGGCCCTTCAATTTCAATCAAAAAATCCTTTGTCTGTCTGACAATAATAAACTTCATGAACAGATGAAATGCCAATAAATTGTGCTATATAAGTTTACTGCCTATAGTGCCACTCAATGAACAATATCACGAAACTACAAGATGACGCAAAATCCTCAGATGTGGCCTGGGGAATGTAGATATTGGACTCAAGTCATCAGAATTTCATATATTTAAAAAATGGCCATTTGGCTTACAAGGGATGTGAATTATAACACTGGGAATGTTACATTCATGTTCAGAAAAATAGAATTACTTTTCCCTGATTAAGAAGCAAATTTCCATTTTTGTGAAAACAAAATATTATTTTGAGATGCAAAAATGCATCTCCATGATTCGCCAACACCACCAAAATCTTGTCAGTCCTTTGCCTATCTTGCAAGATCATTATACCCAAATTTCATGGAAATCAAACACGTTGTTCAGAAGATATGAAGTTACACATGTTTACCTGCATTCATGTGTATAGCGCCACCTATTGTGTGTCCCAACTAATCTATTGAGAACGTTTTGTCCGATTTTTGGAAAAATATATATTGTTGTGTTCTGAAACTTACGTCACTAGTACAATGCAAATATTATAGTATTCAGTCAAAATATTACCGAACAGCACTCAGTAGAACTATCTGTTTGAAACATTTTCTGTTTTGGGTGTCATTCTCTGGGTTAAATTTTGACGTCGCCAAGGCTGAGGGGGACTGTTCCCATATGTGCAAAGGAGTGGTAGGTTGTCATTTTCTATTGTGACGTCAGGGTCAACGCTATGACGTTGCTACTGTGGTCAGTATTGATAAATTGTCTTTGTAACGTCTTATTGTGACATCATGGCATTATTGTTGTTTTGTGACGTTGTGGAACTGTAAAAATTCCATGAATGGAAAAGAATGCCTATCAAACCTAGGAGTATTGAACTGGTCCAAATCAACAATGGCTGGCGCCAATATTTAACCCAGAGAATGACACCCAAAACAGAAAATGTTTCAAACAGATAGTTCTACAGAATGTTGTTTGCTAATATTTTGAATGAATACTATAATAATTGCATTTTACCAGTGACATAAGTTTCAGAACACAACAATATATATTTCTCAAAAAATCAAACAAAACGTTCTCAATAGATTAGTTGGGACACACAATAGTGACGACCAAATGCCACGAAAAACAAGCAGGTGAAATCTAAAGCTAGAGTTTAATAGAAAAAAAACTGTAATCGTGATAATGGTTATGGAGGTTTTGATGTTAAGTCAGATAAATGAGATTTTTCATTTAAATGGCAAATTGGTTCGCACCGAAAGGGAATTATCATGTCGGCAGTCCTATATTTATGCTTGGCAACCTAGAATAGAACAGTTTTTCAACATTTCTCCAAGCGAATTGGTTAATTTTCATTTCAAGAAAAACTTTTTTTTTTGAGACGCAAAAAAACTTGCATTTATAGTTATGCCAGCTACACCAAAATCTTTTCAGCACATTGACTATCCTTCAAAATCATTGTAATAAAATTTCAAAGAAATCAGACAAGCCGTTCAGACGAAATCGTCAGAGACAGGTTTACCTATACTCTGACTACAACGCCACCTAGTGGTGAGCAGCGGGTATCGAAACACAACCAGACAAATTTCCCAGGCCTAAGCAGATAGCACACAAAGTCTGACCCAAAAATATTTAACGGTTTCAGAGGATTTCAGAGATATTCACGTTTAAAGTCGCGGCGGCGGCAGCGAATCCGGCGGAGCCGTTTCTCATGAAAACATAAGAGCATCCACTTTGTGGAAATGCTCTAATTCTTTATGGAAGAGGGCTGGTTAGAGGATTTGGATATGACACTTGATCAAGCTGTTGGTAATTAACTCTTTACCATATCATGGATTAATGACAAAAGAATTTATGGCCAATATTACTCGGAGTAAGCTACTTGTACATATTAGTTGCTAAAGCTGACAAAACTGGGTCAGCAGAAGAACTGACCTAGAAAGCTACCCACACTTTGCTGTAGGTACAATGTACATGAAAACCACTGGCTTCAGTGGCTATGTCACATTGCTGAAGAGGGTCTCAAGGAGAGGGAACTCTCAAATTCATTTGCCAAAATTTCCTTTCAAACACAGTGAAAGCAAAGAAATTAGGAAAGTGAAGAGGAACATGAAATTGGAAATTCAGTATACAACAAATATACATTAATATTGACCAAACAAGCCATTTCATGTCGAAAAAAATGTGACATACACAGACCAAAAATCAACCAGCATTTTCCTCTTATAGTCCCTGGTTTAGCAGACGACAGTCTCTGGTCTAGCAGACGACATACTTTTACCTAGAAACATCAAACCCTCAAAAACAACAACTGAGCACTTGGAAAAACATCAAAACACATCTACTATATTCAGCTTACATAAAAGAACAACAAAAAGAATTCAAAAGACAAAAAACAGGTTATCAAGAAGAAAAAGCTTCAGAACTATTTCTTTCAGTGCAAGAACTTTGTTTTGTGCAAGAGTAAACCGGGCACTTCCTGTTACAAGTGTTACAGCTCCCCTATATATATATCTGGATGACTACATCAATATATGAAAAACCTACATAAAATGACCTGACTTTAAAACATCAGATATATAGCACATGTGCAAGGGAATTTTTTTTTTTCGCTTTATAACTCACCTAGTTCCACTGACACGTTTATAATCGTCTGGCGAGTTGACGGCCAGAATGCTGACCCCTGACCCTATATTGACCACCAGGTATGGATAAGGGTTACGGAAATCAAATGGCACCTTCTCACATCTTTCTGGCTCGTTAGGGTACTTCCAATAGTAACACTCACACTTGGGGTTATTCCTGTCTATGTAGTGAATACCTCGTATCAAACAGTCTAACTCGTCTAACTTGTGTAGCTCTAACTTCACCTCCTGTCAACAAAAACAACAGATCTCAATTAACAAGACATGTACAAAAGGCAGACAACTTAATTTAACATTGTATAGAAAACATGCACCAGTGTACATACAGTAACTTATATTCGCTCTCAGAAATGACAATTCCCACCCAGGAATAAGTGTGTGAGTGTGTGTGGGTGGAGGGGGGGAGGGGGGGTTGAGGGGTCATAAAGAAATTATATGAAAAGAAATGGTGTAAGAACATTGGATGGGTTTCATGTTGTGATTCTCCAATTTGGAGGTGTGGCTAGCCTCAATAATTCAGGTATTTATCTTCAGGAGTTGAAACTATGGAAAAACTTTCACTGTAATGCCAATTTATTTGACAATTGTGACAATCATTGACATTACATGAAAGCAGCATGTGTACATCGCAGCATGAATACATGCATGAACCAATATAATCCGTCGCGTCATGGGCAGAGGTCTCAAGGCAGTCTTCTTATTGGTAAAACAACAAGCTGAGTAGCTAGCAGGTCCTCCGCCAAGTAGCCTGTTTGAGAGCATGCAGCATATATGCTTCCATTATCTCCTTAAATATAACTTGGAAAGTGGATATGTCTATGTGGAAAGAGACATTTATCTGAAATTGTTGAGACAATTTGAGGAGGTTTGGGAAGCAGTAATGGGTAGTGTAACACTGGAATGTAAGCCTGTAGTTGTATATGGATGGTGAGGTTTATAAATCGATGGGTGGAATAGATCAAGATATCGCGTTCACAACACAGACGGGTACAATATGGGCGAGTGAAATCCAAGATGGTCAATGGCAGCCATCTTGGATTACATACTACCTCAATGAAAATCAATACCAATGGCTGTCTAACTGATGTGAAGCACCCTCTCGAGTTTGAAGTCGATTGATCAAATTGTTCTCGAGATATCACGTTCACAAGATTCGAGATGGATGGAATCCAATATGGTCAATGGCAGTCATCTTGGATTACGTACCTCAGTGAAAATCAATACCAATGGCCGTCTGACTGATGTGAAGAACCTTCCCAGGCTTGAAGTTGATTGGTGGAATTGTTCTTGAGATATCGCGTTCACAAGATGTGGGACGAACAGAATCCAATATGGTCGATGGCAGCCATCTTGGATTACGTACCTCAGTGAAAATCAATACCAATGGCCGTCTAACTGATGTGAAGCACCTATCAAGTTTGAAGTCGATTGGTCGAATTGTTCTTGAGATATCGCATTCACAAGATGTGGGACGGATAGAATCCAATATGGTCGATGGCAGCCATCTTGGATTACGCACCTCAGTGAAAATCAATACCAATGGCCGTCTAACTGATGTGAAGCACCTTCTCAAGTTTGAAGTCGATTGGTCAATTTGTTCGCAAGATATCGCGATCACGAGATGTGGGAAGAACAGAATCCAATATGGTCGATGGCGGCCATCTTGGATTACATACCTCAGTGAAAATCAATACCAATGGCCGTCCAACTGATGTGAAGCACCTTCTCAAGTTTGAAGTCGATTGGTCGAATTGTTCTTGAGATATCGCGTTCAGAAGATGTGGGACGGACAGAATCCAATATGGTCGATGGTGGCCATCTTGGATTACGCACTTCAGTGAAAATCAATACCAATGGCCGTCCAACTGATGTGAAGCACCTTCTCAAGTTTGAAGTCGATTGGTCGAATTGTTCTTGAGATATCGCGTTCACAAGATGTGGGACGGACATAATCCAATATGGTCGATGGCGGCCATCTTGGATGACGTACCTCAGTGAAAATCAATACCAACAGCCGTCTAACTGATGTGAAGCACCTTCTCAAGTTTGAAGTCAATTG